>AWOL01S0022560.1:0-22144 GCA_000715115.1 Nicotiana otophora
AGTTCATTCGGTGTGCGAAGTTATAACATGTGGTTTTTGATTATATGTGCGAGCTCGGCAGCCGCCATAACTTGATTGAATTGGGAGGTATTTGATTCAAATGACTTTGTGGTGTAAATGGATTTCTGGGAGAGTCATGGTGGTGTAGATCACGATTTGAGGTTGTATTTTTTGTGGTTTGGGAATTCAGTTGCGTGTTGCATTGGTTCTTCTGAAATGAGCTAAGTGAAAGTTTTTCTAGCCAGTGAAGTGTTCATTCTACTAGTAGTTCAGGGGTTATGATTAAATCTGGTATTCTCGCGTAACGGCATGATAGGTGCAGTAAGTGGCATGGGGAGTCGAAAGTTAAGGATCAAGGTTGCGGTTCGGTGTTGACAGGAATGTCACGAGCTCAGATTTGCAGGGGTGAATTCAAATGTTTAGATTAAGATGGTATTTTATTTAGTGTCACCTGAGAACGGCGTTCTGTGTAAGAGGCTTTGTGTATTGATTTGCGGATTCTTGAATTGCTTTATAGAATTTGTACTGTTGGTGGCATGGAGGCGCAGATTTTGCCACCGGGTGCGTAATGTCGTAAGAGCGTACCCCACGAGAATTGTTTTTATAAGTATGGCATATTTTTCATTTGATTGTGAAAGGTTAAAGCCAAGTATGTAGGTTATAATAATATCACTACGGTGAGAGTTTATGCTTGAGAGACGTTCTATTCCTTGACAGTTGTTCTTATGTGCCATGTAGGTTATGAGACGGCTTGATTATTCGCACATGTGTTGTGGTTCCGTGTAGCTTGCGATGTTATATGAGAAGGCTAGCTCTCACGGAGCAGGTCATATATCGCACCTTAGTTGTGCTTGGGTTTCGTAGCGTATGTTGCTATCCATCTCCCAAGGTTGTATTTTTGCACCGGGCGTGCTTGTGGTCGATATTCGTTATTTCACAAGTATAAGCATTATAACTTGATGTGTGTTTCCTCCTTAACTGTTATATGTGGATCGAGTGGCACGCCATCACGGGTATATTGTGCAGATCGGGTAGCACGCTGCCACGGGTATTTTATTTGGATCGGGTTGCACGCCGCAACAGTATTATATGTGGATCGAGTTGCACGCCGCAACAACGTGATGTTGAGTACGGTTCCCTATATCTATCCTTGTGCATTTGTTTCTCATTCTCTGAGGAAGGTTCATAACACCTTTTCGGTTGTTTTATTAGTTACCTGGGCTGAATAATTCTTTTCCAGAGTTCGCTTTTCTTTATGTATCGCATTCGAGTTTGTAGCCTATTGGAGCATTCTTGGCTTCATATGAGATTTTGGTCAGTATTTGAGATGGCTTACTGCCTGAGCAACTTGTGCTGGGCGAGACGAGGATTATTGGACTTGGGATCAGTGCAATCGAAAATTATGTAGGGTATATGTCACAACCCAAAATTCACCTAGTCGTGATGGCACCTAACCCAACCCGTCAGGTAAGCCAATTAACAACTATCTAACTTAATGAGATTATTAAGATAAGAAATGATAATACACCGCTTTTATACAAAAAAATTGCAAGGACTGGTAGTACAAATAATGAGCTTCTAAGATTAGAATTTACAAAGCTGGTATGAAATAAATACATCATCTGTTCGAAATGTACATAAACAGATTTTTTTATAAGTCTAAGGCAACCATGAACAAGAGGCAGCTACGACCAGAATGCAGGTATGTCTTCAAATCCAGCTCCCGTCGATCATAACAACATCAATATCCAATATTTGACCGTAATGTGCAGAAGTGTAGTATGAGTAAGACCGACCCCATGTTCTCAATAAGTAACAAAACTAACCTTAGGTTGAAAGTAGTGACGAGCTGGAACACAGGTCGGGGTCCAACACCAATAGTCAACAACAGTTCATAACAACATAATGGAAGTAATAAAAGAAGTAGCTCAGAGATAAAATGCTTAGCTCGTTCACAATTTTAGAAAACATAGGCTTGCTTTTTAAGTATATGAGCGAAAACCCAAATCTTTTACCGAAATCACCAAAATATGAGTACGCTTTGTAAAACTGTGATTTTTTCCAAAACCTTTTCAACAACATATAGGATGTTTCATTTTCAAATGGCATGAGAAAAATACATCTCTATGCCTACATGTCAATGAGTGACGCAATATCGTATAGCATGAGGAAAAATGCATCTCTATGCCTGTATGTGAAGTGTGCATCTCAATGCGATGCAACTCAGTAATAAAACCATATGCATACTCTCAGAGTATTATTTCACTCAGTCCTCCCAGTCACTCAGTCCTCACAGTCACGCAATCCTCCCAATCGCTCGGCACTCGGCACTCGCACTTAGTAGGTACCTGCGCTCACTGGGGGTATGTACAGATTCCGGAGGGGCTCCTTCAGCCCAAGCGCTATAATATTTACGGACAACTCACGTGCTATAGTATCAATATCTGGATCCACATGGATAACTAACTGCACGGACAACTCATGTGCTATAATAAGCCAATCTGGCCTGCTGCGACGTGCAACCCGATCCCATAATTATGCTCACAATCAGGCCCTCGGCCACACTCAGTCATCAATCTCTCCAGTCTCTCGGGCTTACAATGTCATAAAACTAGCCCAAAATAATGATATGATGTATCAATAAATAACAACAGAGACCGAGATATGATATGCAATGAATGAATATGACTGAGTATGAAATTACAGTTTAAACATATAATTCGACAGTTGAAATGACCTCAATGGGTCCTAGTAATATCAACATTTGCCTAAGGATGATTTCTAACATGAGTCACAGCTCAGTTTCTCTAACACATAAAAATATATGGAAAATACAAGTTAATTTACTATATAGTTCTACGGAATCAACCGAATCTCAATTTCTATGGTGTACGCCCACACATCCGTCACTTAGCATGTGCGTCACCTCCAAACAATTCACATAACACGTATAATCAGGGTTCATACCCTCAGCTCCAAGATTAAAGATGTTACTTACCTTGAGCAAGCCAAATCCAATACCCAACAAGTTGTACAATACTCCAAAAATTTCATTCCGCTCGTATCAACCTTCATACGCCTTCCTATCTCCTCAATTAAAACCAAACGATTCGTATCTATTCAAACAACGTGCAAATTAATCACAATTTACTACAAAGCTTACAATTTAACAATTTACAAAAATTTCCAGCTCCGCTCGAAAAATCGACAGCGGGGCCCACATCTCGAAATCTGACGAAACTTACAACATCCGACAACCCATTCAATTACGAGTCCAACCATACTAATTTTACTCAAATCCGACTCCGAATCGATGTTCAAATCTCGAAAATTTATTTTATGGAATTGTAGAAAATTTCTCCGATTTCTCTTGAAAAATCAATAATCTAACGCCAAAAATGAAGATTAATTCATGGAATATAATCACAAGTGAGTCAAGAATACTTACCCCAAGTTGTGTGGTGAAAGTTTCCTCTGAAAATCGCCCGAACCGAGCTCCCCAACTCTGTTTTCGTCAAAAATGGCAAAAACCTCCCGTTTATAGGGATTTTTAGTGTTGGAGCGCCATAAATGGTGTGGGGCACTGCTTGTGGCGCAATTTCCAGCATCCCAAAAATCCCTAGTGACAGGGCTAGCACCCCACGCTACCCTGGGCACTAGCGGCGACGGAAAATCTTTCCCGATAAGGAAATGGACATAACTATCTCATACGATGTCCGAATTCGACGATTCTTTTTGTTATGGCTCCGTAATTTCAATACGGATCTAATACTTCAATCAAAACTGAATTTGGAGTTCATTTTTTTAATGTGATACAACTTATGCTTGAAGAAACGACGTCCAAATATTCTGAAAATATCCAAATTAAATTCCATTAACCATCCGAAATTCACCTGAGGCCCTCGGGACCTCAACCAAATATACCAACAAGTCCTAAAACAACATACGAACTTAGTAGATGCCTCAAATCACATCAAACTACACTAAAAACACGAATCATACCCTAATTCAAGATTAATGAACTTTAAATCTTTCAACTTTCAAACCTCGCGCTGAAACATATCAAATCAATTTGGAATGAATTCAAATTTTGCGTACAAGTCATAAATGACATAACGAAGCTAATTTCCAGAATATGATTTCGACCCCAATATCATAAAGTCAACTCCCGGTCAAACTTCCAAACTTTAAATTTTCTATTTTCGCCATTTCAAGCCAAATTTAACTACGGACTTCAAAATGAATATCCGGACACACTTTAAAGTCCAAAATCACCATACGGAGCTATTGGAATCATCAAAACTCCATTCCGGAGTCGTTTGCACAAAAGTCAAATCGGTCAACTCTTTTTATTTAAGCTTCTAAACAAGGATTGTTCTTTTAATTAAATCACGAATCATCTGAAAACCAAAGCTGATAATTCACACAAGTCATAATACACATTACGAAGCTGCTCAAGACTTCAAATTATCGAAAGGAGCATAGATGTTCAAAACGACAAGTCGGGTCGTTATATTCTCCCCCACTTAAACATACGTTTGTCCTCGAACGTGCCAAGAGTTGTTCCTAAACCTTCAAATCACTATTCCACCTTACCAGGCACATAGCTGGGAGATATCTCACGCCACCCTATTCCATATAGGCCTGACAACACAACATAATTGAAGATCATTACTTTAATCTTAGTCCGTAAAACTTAGAACCCAATGTCCAGAATTTCTTACAAGACCCGAGTCTCACATCTACACACTATATAAGTTTGAACAAGATATAGCAATCCATAACCATGACCCCAGATATAGTCACATAACATACTACACAATTCGCATACTCGTAGCAATAATTTCTAATCACCATAGCTGCTTAAAAAAAATAAACTTGATACCGTTGATAAACCCCATATCAAAAACTTCTGTACACTGCCAATAATGAAAGAAACACTCAAAAACTCATAACCACTCATCAGATCAACTAGTCACGGAGCTCTCTCGCCCCAACCGGAACTATAATCACTTTCTAAGCTGACTTTTGATATTATTCTCCCAAATATACCGTAGTTAAATCCGATAGTACTCATTCTAGGTCCAATGACCTCATCTCATCAAACACAACCACTTTATTGACTTGCAACCCCAACAGAACTTAATATTTACAACCAACTCCTCAAAGTTTGTGAACAGGATAATCGTAGGCGCATATGCACAATTCCTCAAATATACTGCTCAAATAATTTTTATCGCAGAGGAAGAAAAACAATGAAATCGGATAAATTATCAAAGAAATAAAATTCCCACACACTGCACAGACAACTCACGTGCGAAACGGACAACTCACGTGTCAATGATATCAATATGTAGATCCGCACGGACAACTCACGTGCCAATAATATAAATCGCCCGGCATGGCCACATGCCTCCAGTCCCAGCATATCATACATGAGCAATTAAACAAGTACACATGTATATGATAATGAAATAAGATTCCCATGCTCATGGACTGATATAAATAACACGCCATAGTGTAGGCATGTGCAAAGTCTGCTATCACAACTCAAATTTAATGCAGAAATAGTAACTGCCAAGTTTACTCAGGGGATTAGCCTCTTTGTAACCTCAAGTATTGCCCAGATAGTTCTCCACAAAGGTACGAATACGAGAAATATTATAACTTTATGCTTAACAACCAACTCTAGGCATATCATAGCATAAGCATTCTTTCGAGTATGAATACTTGCCCCGATGCCCGCACATGGGCTCAAACCTCACATATATGCACACTCAGAGCGCGTAGCTATCACAAATAATTAATGCAACTAGTGCCTCCACTGAGTTTAAATAAAATACTCATCTCAAAAGGTCGCAACCCTAAAACAATATGCCTCTAAGAATTCCGAGTCTCCAAATTCATACGACACATGAATCATCATAACTGATCCCAACTCTAGCATTCGAATGACTAACACATCTTTCATGCACGATCATCTCACCAGGAATATTTTTATATTTCTTCCGTGCCACATAGCAATAATTTGAATATCAGCAGTCTATCAACTAGGTGAGTACCGCAAAACCGATGAACATCCATAAGTCAAAACACAATGCGCCTTCTGAAATGCGCACCCTTCTCAGGGATTACCAGCAGTTATAACATTCCTCTAAATATCTAAAACTGACCATTCTGTCCAAAATTCGTGATCTTCCCTTCATGACTGAACTGCCACTTTGTACATATAAATCTTAACCCTACATAACATACCACATCTATCATGCCATCATGTGACAAGTACAAGAATATCATTATGAACTCTGAGTCACCAGCAAAGTACATACCCGGTTAGTTAGAAACCTTTCTCTTGCTTCCTTCCAGGAGGAAATCACAATACACAACACGTTCTCCACATCGGTAGAAAATATCAGGTTATAACCATGGTAGTAACCATAAAGAACACTTTGAAATCCATTTGCACATAACCAAGCTATTAGAGTTGAATCTCCCTAACTCTACCAAGCTGCGTAGGTCACCAAATTCAAGAATATTGCCATCAAAATATCTGTAAAGTCTCACCATATCATAGTTACCCCCCATAAATACTATAATCAAAACACCCACTCTAAAAATACCTTATTTGAGTCTAAATCTATTTCCTTCACCTTCCTGATACCGAAATATTAAATTCATAATGATATAAAAGAAAATGCCACAAGTATTGACACCATCGAATTTAAATCTCAAATTCTAGCCATATACAAATCCGCCAAAGTTTTGAGTTGCTACATATTAATCTTGAATCCATTCGAACTTTCTCGAGAGTCATCCACTCTGCTCAAATCTCAATTGCACCGCCCCAAACGGGCCGAACTGACTATGCTCAATTAGTACAACAACACCTCAAAGAAGTAACCATGCCTTAACACAACCGAGCAAATTCATACACCGTGCACACTACATCGAATAACAACTCAACTCATTATGTGATTTTCATATGCTCATAAAGTGCAATATAACCCGTTTTCAAACATTTCCTTACTAGAATCATCCTCCATCTCAACCTCTGCAAGTCATAACTAATCCACAAGTATGTCTCAGACCAAAACCAATACAACACATAATCATGCAATCAAATCGGTGATAGCATCATGCTCATCATATAGTTATTCAACCGCTCATCGAGCCACAAATTCCACTCATAGGGACACTTCCGGACATATGAGTCCAAATGTGCAAGTTCACACAACTAAAGCTACCGAGCCTAAGCTGCGGTCTAAACCTGGCCTCAAGTTCTCCAAACTGGACCATCACAAAAACACATAATACACATCTCGCACCTCATCCCTGGAATCACAAGCCGGCGATGCACGACAGATACCGAGCGCTCACATGCGCACACGAATGCGTGGAAAGAATTCAAAGAGTTATGTTTCAAGCTGAATCATTTTTGCACGATAAGGAAAGGAAGATGGAAATTATCCTAAATGCCTTGTAGCATCTCGAACATAAGTATGGACGTCATCATACCGATCCGTAAAACTCTACTAGATACTTGATCATGACTTGTAGAACCTATGAACCTAGAGCTCTGATACCAACTTGTCACGACCCAAAATCTACCTAGTTGTGATGGCACCTAACCCAACCTGTCAGGTAAGCCAATTAACAACTATCCAACTTAATGAGATTATTAAGATAAGAAATGATAATACACCGCTTTTATACAAAAAGTTTTCAAGGACTGGTAGTACAAATCACGAGCTTTTAAGATTAGAATTTAAGATTATAAGTCTAAGGCTACCATGAACAAGAGGCAGCTATGACCAGAACGCAGGTAAGTTTTCAAATCCAGCTCCCATTGATCACAGCAACAACAATATCAAATATCTGCATGTAATGTGCAAAAGTATAGTATGAGTACAACCGACCCCATGTACTCAATAAGTAACAAACCTAACCTTAGGTTAAAAGTAGTGACGAGCTGGAACACAGGTCGGGGTCCAACACCAATAGACAACAACAGTTCATAACAACATAATGGAAGTAATAAAAGAAGTAGCTTAGAGATAAAATGCTTAGCTCGTTCACAGTTCCAGAAAACAATAGGCCTGCTTTTCAAGTATATCAGCAAAAAACCAATTCTTTTACCGAAATCACCAAAATATGAGTACGTTTTTTAAAACTGTGATTTTTCCCAAAATCTTTTCAACAACGGATAAGATGTTTCATTTTCAAATGGCATGAGGAAAATACATCTCTATGCCTATATGTCAATGAGTATGTAAAGTCATGAATGACGTAATATCGTATAGCATGAGGAAAAATGCATCTCTATGCCTGTATGTGAAGTGTTCATGTCAATGCGATGCAACTCAATAATAAAACCATATGCATACCCTCAGAGTATTATTTCACTCATTTCTCCCAGTTACTCCATCCTCACAGTCACTCAATCCTCCCAATCGCTCGGCACTTGTACTCAGTAGGTACCTGCGCTCACTGGGGGTGTGTACACTTTGGTAGGGCTCCTTCAGCCCAAGCGCTATAATCTGCATGGATAACTCACATGATGCACGGATAACTTACGTGCTACAGTATCAATATCTGGATCTGCACGGACAACTCACGTGCTGCACGGACAACTCACGTGCTATAATAAGCCAATCTGGCATGCTGCGGCGTGCAACCCGATCCTATAATTATTCTCACAATCAGGTTCTCGGCCTCAGTCAGTCATCAATATATCCAGTCTCTCGGGCTCATAATGTCATAAAACTAGCCCAAAATAATGATATAATGTATCAATAAATTACAACAGAGACTGAGATATGATATGCAATGAATGAATATGACTGAGTATGAAATTACAGTTTAAACATATAATTCGACAGTAGAAATGAACACACTGGGTCCCAATAATACCAACATTTGCCTAAGGATGATTTCTAATATGAGTCACAACTCAGCTTCTCTAACACATAAAAATACATGAAAACATACAAGTTAATTGACTATACAGCTCTACGGAATCAACCGACTCTCAATTTCTACGGTACACTCCCACATGCCCATTATCTAGCATGTGCTTCACCTCCAAACAATCCACATAACACGTATAATCAGGATTCATACCCTCAGCTCCAAAATTAGAGACGTTACTTGCCTCGAGCAAGCCAAATCCAATACCGAGCAAGTTATACAATACTCTGGAAATTCTATTTCGCGCATATCAACCTCCATACGCCTTCCTATCTCCTCAATTCAAGCCAAACGATTCATATTTATTCAAACATCATGAAAATTAATCACAATTTACTCTAAATCTTACAATTTAATAATTTACAAAAATTTCCAACTCCGCTCGAAAAATAGACAGTGAGGCCCACGTCTCGGAATTCGATGAAACTCACAAAATCCGGTAACCCATTCAATTACGATTCCAACCATACTAATTTTACTCAAATTCAACTCCAAATCGATGTTCAAATCTCGAAAATTTATTTTATGGAATTGTAGAAAATTCCTTCGATTTCTCTTGAAAAATCAATAATCTAACGCCAAAAATGAAGATTAATTCATGGAATATAATCACAAAGGAGTCAAGAACACTTACCCCAACTATGTTTTCGTTAAAAATGGCAAAAACCTCCCGTTTATAGGGATTTTTAGTGTTGGAGCGCCATAAATGGTGTGGGGCGCTGCCTGTGGCGCAGTTTCCAGCATCCCAAAAATCCCCAGCGACAGGGCTAGCACCCCACGCTAACCTGGGTACTGGCGGCGATGAAAAATCTTTTTCGACACGGAAATGGGTATAACTCTCACATACGATGTCCTAATTCGATGATTCTTTTTGCTATGGATCTGTAATTTCAATATGGATATAATGCTTCAATAAAAACTGAATTTGGAGCTCATTTGCTTTAGGTGATACTACTTATTCTTGAAAAAACGATGCCAAAACATTCTGAAAATATCCAAATTAAATTCCGTTAACCATCCGAAATCCACCCGACGCCCTCGTGACCTCAACCAAATATACCAACAAGTCCTAAAACATCATACGAACTTAGGCAATGCCTCAAATCAGATCAAGCAATACTAAAACCACGAATCATACCCCAATTCAAGCTTAATGAACTTTAAATCTTTCAACTTTTGACTTCGCACCGAAACATATCAATCAATCCAGAATGAATTTAAATTTTGCGTACAAGTAATAAATGACATAATAAAGCTATTCTAATTTCCAGAATATGATTTTGACCCCGATATCAGAAATTCAACTCCCCGGTCAAACTTCCAAACTTTAAATTTCCTATTTTCGCCATTTCAAGTCAAATTTAACTACAGACTTCAAAATGAATATCCAGACACACTCTTAAGTCCAAAATCACCATACGAAGCTATTGGAACCATCAAAACTCTATTCTGGAGTCATTTTCACAAAAAGTCAAATCGGTCAACTCTTTTCACTTAAACTTCTAAACAAGAATTGTTCTTTCAATTAAATTTCGAATCATCCAAAAATCAAAGCCGACAATTCACACAAGTCATAGTACGCATTACGAAGCTTCTCAAGACTTTAAATTGTCGAAAGGAGCGTAGATGTTCAAAATGACAAGTCAGGTCTTTACAGTTTGTTAAAGAACAAATATTGCGATTCAGTTCAGAATAAGGTAATGGTTCCTGTCAGGAGGAGAGATTCCAGAATTTGTTGATTCGATGGGTGGTTATGAATTTTTACACATCTCATCCGTCGTGGTAGAATTGAAGGATTGAAAATCGGGCTTATATGTGTTATGAGGTATGCTTCGGGCACCGGGTCAGTGAAATTTCAGCTGTTGTGCTTGGAGGAGGTTACCTTGGGAAAATGAGTCATGCAGTGCATTGTATGATGTCAGCATGGATGCATGATTTTGTGTGGATTCAGCGTGTGTAGAATTGTACGGTGTTCGTACGTTGGAATTATCTCTTCTAAAGAAATTCGGAGTCGGAATTTGATTCTAAGGCGTATTGGCTAGGAAAAAAGGAGGACCTTCAGTCTGGCTCGAGCAAATGTGCCCAACTGGATTGTGGTGGCACGGGTAGGTGCACAGAGTGTTGAATAATAATTTTGGATAACTCCGGAGCAGTTTCTAGCATGTTCGAGGACGAACTTGTATTTAAGTGGGGGAGAATATAACACGTTTGGCGGCCAAATATAAACGTGTCATGTATAATCATATTTTTCTATGGATGTCCTATCACCACTTCATTTATCTTTTATCCAAAATTCTGTTTGACTTCCTTTATTACCCAGAGAAAGCACACATCAGAGGGACATGGTTGCAGAAGAAATGATAGGAAAACAGAGATCCTGGAGCCAATTACCACCACCAAGACCTTGCTATATATGTAACGACGCGATCGGTCGTTTTGAGCTTTGACATGTCATTTGACGATTTGAGGCCTGGAGTAGCTTCACTTCAGGTATTATGACTTGTATGTGTAGTTGGAATCGAATTTTGAGAGGTTCAGAGTTGATTTGGGAAGAAAATTCTAAATTTGGAAGCTTTAAGTTGGAAGAATTGACTAAGGTGTAATATTTGAGCAAACAACCTCGGAACCGGGATTTGATGATTCCAATAGGTTCGTATAATGATTTTGGAATTGGGCGTATGTTCGGGTCGAGTATCGGGTGATCCGGGAGTATATCGGCGCTTATTACGGAAGGTTGACACTACAACAAAAAACAAATATTTTTAGTGGCAATTATTTAGTGGCAATAAACTAATTGCCGCTAATTCATTTTATAAAGCTCAATGTTAGTGGCAATTAAACATTTGTTGGGAATAAACACGTCTTTACCGGCAACTAAAAATAGTGGCCACTAAAATTAATAATCATTTACTACTCCTATTATTTTAGATCTTCCTTCCTTCCCCCCCTAAAAAAATGTTTTCTTTAAAGAATACTTTATTTCTATTTACAAACAATTTACTCAGTTATTCATTTCTGCCAAAGATGTGATTAGGGCAGTTTTTCGGCCGACAAATATTTTTTGCCCTAGCAAGCTAATCAATTCATTCCGACGTAAATTTGTGCGACATAGACCCTTTCTCCGTCAAGCACCCTATCTATTTCTCTGTTGGAAATTGTAGTATTTGAGAGCAAAATTTCAATAATAACACTGCTACAATAATATTATTTGTAAGTAGATACACGAATTGGCTTGAGTCGTGTTGTGCACTGTCCTAAGAAACCATTTCAGCAATGTAAAATATCTCTCCAGGATTAAACAAGCCTACCTCTATTAGGGAGGATACAGGAATCAGCAAAATATTAAATTACAAACTCAACTATTTAAAAGAAAGGAACAAAGAAAGTAGGAATGGAAAAGAAGCTGAAGAGGAACGAAAAAGGCAAATGAAAAATGCTGATCATTGATGGCCATTTTGAAGGTCTATTTATAGCTTTTAAGTGAAGCTTAGATCATGACAAGTGTCTTCAATTTCTCATGCAAGAATGCCACATGGAAGGATATTTGTCCATTTTTTGGAAATATCACAGCAATTTCCCCACATATTTTCAAACAATTCATACAAAGAGGAGTAAGATTTGCTGGATTTGTATGGTCCAAATGCAATAGGTTTGGTGCCTTTTGGACAATGAACCAAACTTAGACCAATAAAACTTAACTCACAGAATTACTGGTAAAATATAATATTTTTATAAACCAATAATTCTTTTTGTAAGTCAGAGATTTTATCAATCACATTTCGATCCTCATAATTTTGCTGTTCAACACGGTTTTGCGCCACTAGGCCATGCACGTGCCTCGTTATTCATGAGAGCTCTAGAGACTAGGCCAAAATCTCATAGGAGCGGTCCCACTCCACTCTCATATAAGTAAATTCATCAAGTGTATACTGCTTTTAAATACACCATCCTAAAGAAATATGAATTTTATTAAGAGTTATAATTCATCCTCTCAATTAGTAGTAGTCAAGCACTCTCTTTTAGTGCTTCAGTGTCAATATTGACTTGTTATTACCTATATGAACCTACTTCATGGGATCTCCAATCACATAGGTTAGGTTACCATCTCTATTGACAACATGGCGGCCTTAACCCAATCTCTTTTGGGGTTTGAAGAATTAATTTTCTTCCCAAAGATTTAGTCAGATGATCGGCCAAATTAACTTCTGACTTCACATAATCAATGTAAATTATTCCATCTCTCAGTAGCTGCTTTATGATATCATGTCTCAATTTCATGTATCTACTTTTATAATTATAAGATTTATTCTTTGCTAAAGCTATTGCCGCTTGACAATCACAATGTATAGACATAGGAGGCAATACATCCTTTATTAAGGGATATTAGTTAAGAAGTTTCTTAGCCACTCAGCCTCAGAACCAGCTAACTCCAGAGCTACAAACTCGGATTCCATAGTCGATCTAGCAATAATTGTCTGTTTAGCTGATTTTTACGATATTACACCACCACAAAGGGTGAATACATGACCACTAGTTGATTTTGTCTCATCTAAATCAGAGATCCAGTTTGTATCACTGTACCCTTCTAAAGTAGAAGAAAATCCACTATATAGGATACCATAATTTATGGTTCCTCTCAAATATTTCATTAGTCTAGCTAATGCAAACTAATGCTCTCTGTTGGGATTATGAGTATATCTACTCAGTCTACACACAACATCGGCTATATCAGGCCTTGTAAAATTCATTAAATGCATCAGACTCCCAATAATCTGAGCATATTTAGACTGAGCAACTGGGTCACCATTATTCATTTTCAATTGAGAATTAACATCAAAAGGAGTGCTCACAGGTGTGACATTAAAATATTCAAACTTCTTAAGAATCTATCAACATAATGTTCTTATGACAACATTATTCCATCTTCACTCCTTATAACTTTAACTCCCAATATTGTATTTACTTCACCCAGATCTTTCATATCAAAATTAGCAGACAGAAATAATTTAGTACTTTGCACAATATTTAAACTTGTACCAAATATAAGTATGTCATCAACATACAAATATATTATCACATAATCATTGTCTACCACTTTAGTATAATCACATTTATCCACCTCTACTGAAAAAACCGTTTCTCAGTAAGACTTGTTCAAATTTCTCATACCACTGCTTAGGAGCTTGTTTAAGGCCATAAAGAGATTTAATTAAATTATAAACTTTATTTTCTTGTCCAGGAATGACACAGCCTTCAAGTTGAACCATATAAATTTCTTCTTATAAATCACCATTTAAAAAAGCTGTTTTGACATCCATTTGATGGATAAAAAGCTTATGGATAAAAGCTAAGGAAATTAAAACTCGAATAGAAGAAATTCTAGTCACTGGTGCAAACGTATAAAAATAATCTATATTTTATTTTTGAGAAAATTCTTTTGCTACTAACCGAGCTTTATATTTATCTAAAGATCCATCAGGATTAAATTTCTTTTTGAAAATCCATTTACAACCAATAGGCTTTGCACCAGGAGATAAATCTATTAAAATCCATGTTTTATTTTTTAAAATAGAATCGATTTCAACTTTTATTGCCTCTTTCCAATAATTAGAAGTTATAGCTTCAAAATAATTTTATGGTTCATTATCGACCAGAAAGGTCTGAAAATCATTTTCATAAGAAAAATATTCTTTTTAGGCCTTTTACTCCTTTAGAGGTAATTCTATTATTTGTTTCAATAGGTGTATGAGAAATTTTACTAGACAGTGGATAAATATATTCAAAGAACTCAGAATTCTTTGTCTCAATTATAGTATTGCAATCAAGCACATCACTTTTTAAAACAAGAAATCTATATACAACACTATGTTCAGCATATCTAATAAGTATGCAATCAGCAGTTTTAGAACCTATTTTTCTCTTTTTAGGTTCAGGCAAAAGGACTTTAGCAAGACACCCCCACACTTTTAAATATTTCAAGTTAGGTTTATAACCCCTCCACCGTTCATACGGAGTTTTTTCAGTTCTTCTATGTGGTATTATATTTTGTAAGTGACATGCAGATAATATAGCTTCACCCCACAAATTATTAGGAGCATTGAAACTAACTAACATAGAGTTCATTATCTCTTTCAATGTTCTATTTTTCCTTTCAGCTACTCCATTTGACTCAGGTGAATAAGGTTGAATTACTTCATGAATAATTCCATTATTTTCACAAAAATTATTTAAAGAAAAATATTCTCCACCTCTATCAGATCTAATTCTCTTGATTATTCTACTAAGTTGATTTTCAACCTCAATTTTATAAGAAATAAAAGCAATAAAGGCATCATCTTTATTTCTAAGCAAATACAACTTAGTATATCTAGAAAAATCATCAATAAAAGTCACATAATATCTTTTACCACCTCTAGTCATAGTCTGCTTCAAGTCGTCTAAATCAGTGTGAATTAAAGATAACAATTCAGTTCCTCTATTTAGGGAGAAAAAAAATCTTTCTAGTACTTTTAGTTTCAGCACATATTTCACACTTGTCAATATTATTTAAGTCTAAACCAGATATTAATCGTAGTGACTGCATTTTCTTTATATATGCGATATTAATGTGTCCTAATCTAGCATGTCATAAAGAAATAGACTCAACTATATAAGCAAAAGCAGATACATTTCCATTGATAACATCATAAACATTAAGTACAAAGAGTCCTTGGTTACAATAGCCCTTTCCCACAAACACATTATTTTTGGTCATTATGATCTTATCAGATTCAAATGACACTTTCACTCCGGCTCTTCCCAACAAGGTTACATAGATCAAATCTTTTAGTAGGAACATGCAGTACATCAACAAGGGCTAAAATCTTTCCTGAAGTGGGTTTCAGGAGAACTTTACCCTTACCCAAGATTTTTGTAGTACTTGAGTCTCTAAGGTAGACCTATTCTCTATCATCCTCTACAGGAGTATAAGAGGAAAATGCTTCTCGATTTGCACAAATGTACCAAGTATCCCCAGAGTCTACCACCCATTCTTTTGCATGTGCTACAATGTTTACTTGAGAAATGACAGCTGCAATAATATCACCTCCTTCAACTAAGTTAGCCTTAGGAGTATTAGTTTTTTCTTTGTCATTTCCTGCTCTGTACCTGCACTGTGAGGCATGATGGCTTGGTTTGTCACAAATAAAACAAGAGCCTTGTTTTCTTTTAAGGTTAGGATTTTTAGGCTTGTAACCTTGAGACTTATTCTCGTACCTTTTGCGGTTGTTGTTGTTGCTTTATACTAAGTTTTCTTTAAGAGCTGTCATCCTAGCTTTGGCAGATTCTTTTTTATTGGAATCTTCAATTAGGATGTGAGTCACAATTTCTTCAATTGTGAAATTTTTCTGTTTATGCTTTAAGTTGTTTTTGTAGTCACTCCATGAGTCAGGCAACTTCTCAATTAGCACTCCAGCTGCAAACTTTTCTGATAAAGATATCCCCTCGGCCTTCAAGTCTTCTAACAATTTTTGAAATTCATTGATTTGTACGTTCATATCTTTATCATCTCTCATCTGCCACTGATAAAATTTTCCTACTACAAATTTTTATTTTGTAGCATACTCAACAATGACGTTTTTAATTAAGGCTTCCCAGATAGCCTTTGCTTCTTTATAACTGCAATATAGGTCAAACAGTTCATTAGATATAGTTCGCAATATGGTATTACGGCATACCTTGGTGGCATGTTGCCATGATTTTACTATTTTATTACCAGTGTCTGGATTAGGTTGGGGATGCAGCAATGCATGTGCAACACCATGGACATCAAGCAGTGAGAAAATACGTTCTTGCCAACGTTTAAAATTTTCATTGGCGAAAATTTTAATATTTGACACATCTAGAAATGGCCTGGCATATGGCAGTGCAACTGGGGCTGGAGCGGCAGAGGAAGCACCAATATCAGTAGTATTTTCAGTTACGGTGTTATTTGTCATAGTTTCTTAAATTGCAGTAATTGAGAGCAAAAATTCAATAATGACACTGCTACAATAATATTATTTGTAAGTAGATACACGAATTGGCTTGAGTCATGCTGTGCAATGTCCTAAGAAATTATTTCAGCAGTGTAAAATATTTCTCCAGGATTAAACAAGCCTACCTCTATTAGGGAGGATACATGAATTAGCAAAATACTAAATTACAAACCCAGCTATTTAAAAGAGGGGAACAAAAAAAGTAGACAACAAAAGTTTAAGGAAGAAAGGAAAAAAAGCTGAAGAGGAACGAAAAAGGCTAACGAAAAATGCTGATCATTGATGGCCATTTTGAAGGTCTATTTATAGCCTTTAAGTGAAGCTTAGAACACAACAAGTGTACACCACTTGTCTTCAATTTCTCATGCAAAAATGCCACATGGAAGGACATTTGTCCATTTTTTGGAAATATCACAACAAAAATGACCCGTAAGGTTTTTTTATTTGCTATCCTCACCCTCTTTCTCGAAGCAATTGGTGTAGTATCTCCATCTTGTATGTGATATGAACTTGACTGCTTGTGCATTTCCATTGGTTTCCTCATGTAAGTATTCTTTATTGTTTTCTAGATGAAAGGTTATTTGTCACATTGGGTGAGAAATCTCAATTATAAGGTTTTTAGGACTAACCATTTTATTACTTCTTTAAGGGCGTGTATTTCATTTAGTGTAACTTTTATAGAACTTGATGTATCATGTTCTGACATTTATAATTTTACTATTTCAGATTTTCTATCTTTTGATTTTAGGTTTGGAATAGTTTTAATATTTTTTAAACTTAAATTTGTTGTTTCTCTGGCTAGAATTCACCTGTACAGTTTTAGGAGTAGTTACTTCTCTTACATGGTTTTATAGAGATGCTAGATCAATAAATTTTTCAAGTTTTGAATACCGATTCGGAGTCGGATTTGAATGAAATTAGTATGGTTGAACTAGTAATTGAATATGTTATCGGATTTTGTGAGTTTCGTCAGGTTCCGAGATGTGGGCCCATTGTCAACTTTTTGAGCGGTGTTGGAAATCTTTATAAATTGTTAAATTTCAAGCATTGGAGTATATTTTTGATTAATTTGCACATTGTTTGACTAGTTTCGGATTGAACGGCACCAAGTTGGGGCTTTAGAGCACAATTATGACTGGAAAGTGGGTTTTGAGATGAGGTAACTCTCTTATCTAACTTTGTAAGAGGGAATTTACCCTATAGGTGATTTAAATTATTGTTTGCTACTAATTGTGAGGGCTACGTACGTACGAAGTGACAAGAGTCCGTGCGTAGCTACTAATTATGCTTATGTCTGGGTAGTTTTAGGACCCAAAGCATGAACTACTTGTAATGTTTGCACCCTTTGTTAATTGAAGTACCTGAATCATAAATGGTCTGAAACCACTCTGAAACTCTCTCGAGCCACTCGGGACCCCGTCCGAATATACCAACAGGTACCATAATATAATACGGACTTAGTTGAGGCCTCAAATCACATCAAACAACACCAAAACAATGAATCGCACCTCGAATCGAACTTATGAGTTTATGAAATTTTTCAAATTCTATATCTTGTGCCGAAACGTATCAAATCAATCTGGATGACTTTAAATTTTGCATAAAAGTCATAAATGATATAATGGAGTTGTTTCAATTTTCAGAATCGAATTTCGACCCCGATATCAATAAAGTCAACTCCCGATCAAACTTTCCAAAAATCTTCTATTTTCCAACTTTCGCCAAAATGTGCCGAAATGTCCTACGGACTTACAGATCCAAATCCGGACATGAGCCTAAGTTTGAAATTATCATACAAAGCTATTGGAATCATCAAAATTTTATTCCGGAGTAGTTTTCTCAAAAGTCAAATCTCCGGTCAAACTTTAGAAATTCAAGCTTTATAAAATCAAACCTTTTATTATTGTTTTTCAAAACATAATGGAAAATGTGCCTACGCACCTCGGAATAACTTCAAATTTGTGCATAAGTCATAAATATTGTTACGAAACTGATCGAACTCTCGGAATCCAAATCGGAACCCGGTGTCAACAAAAATCTAATTATGGCCAAATTTAGGAATAAACCTTTTGTGATGACTCGAAAGGTTATCTTTAAATTAATATTTATTTCTGTGTTCTGAGACCTCAAATAACACCATTCAATTTTCTTCGACTTGCGTGCACAGTCCGTATAATTTTTCGGGAAGCTTGTATGTAAAATAAATTGATAAAAATGTGAATTTGTAATTTGAAACTCACTTAAGTTGATTTCCGCTCAACAGTTTGAGCAAACAGACCTGAATCAGTATTTTGACAGTCCCAGCAGATCTGTATGGTGATTTGGACTTTGGAGCGTGTCTGAAAAATTATTTGGAAGTCAGTAGTTAAATTAGCCTTGAAATGACTAAAATAGAAAATTAAGCTTGGAAGTTTGATCGGGGAGTTAACTTTTTAATATCGGGGTCAGAATCTGATTCCGAAAATTTGAATAGGTCAGTTATGTGAATTTGTAATTTGAAAATTCTTAAGTTGCTTAAGCTTGAATTGGGGTATGATTCGTGGTTTTAGCATTGCTTGATGTGATTTGAGGTTTCGACTAAGTTCGTATGATATTTTAGGACTTGTTGGTATATTTGGATGAGGTCCCGGGGGCCTCGGGTGAGTTTCGGATGGTTAACAGAATGAATTTTGGATTTGGAACGTTGCTGGAAATTTTCTGGTGTAGTATCTGGTTTCCTTCATCGGTTCGTGAGAGGGGCCTCGTGTTCGCGAAGAGGAACCGGAGGCAGGCAAAATTTACTCATCGCGTTTGAAAAAAGAGGACCGTTTTCACGAAGGGTAATGGACAGTGTTCATCGCGAATGTATGGGAGTATTCGCGTTCGCATAGAAGGGTGAGGCCTAGCTGGGCACCAGGCGATAAGGCTTCGCATTCACGAAGGGGAGACCAATGTAATGACCCAACCGGTTATTTTAACCTTTAGAACCCCGTTCCCTAAAATAAAACTTTCCGTAGGTGCTTGTAATGATTTATGACTTGTGGGGATGGTTGGTTCGGGATTTGGAAGTGTTTGAGGTGAAACTGGAACACTTGGTACATTAAGTTGGCCTTAAAGTGCTAAGTTTGACTTCGGTCAATATTTTGAGCAAATAACCCCGGAATAGAATTTTGATGATTCCTACAGCTCCGTATGGTAATTTTGGACTTAGGAGCGTGATCAGAATTTTATTTGGAAGTCCGTAGTAAAATTAGGCTTGAAATGGCTAAAATAGGAATTTAAAATTTAAAAGTTTGACCGGGGAGTTGACTTTTTGATACCGGAGTCGGAATCCAGTTCCGAAAGTTTGCATAGCTCCATTATATAATTTATGACTTGTGTGTAAAATTTGAGGTCAATCGGAGTTGATTTGATAGGTTCCGACATCGAATGTAGAAATTGCACATTCCTTTTCATTAAGCTTGAATTGGAGCATGATTCGTGATTTTAGCGTTGTTTGATGTGATTTGAGGTTTCCAATAAGTTTGTATGATGTTTTAGGACTTGTTGGTGTTTTGGGTTGAGGTCCCGAGGGCCTCGGGTGAGTTTCGGATGGTTAACGGATCAAAAGTAAGACTTAGTTACTGCAAAAGCTTTTGCAATGTTTCTGCTGGAAATGCTGTCAAAATCGGGCTGCCTATCAAAATCGAGCTGCCTGGCAAAAATCGAACCCCTGACAAAAATCGAGGTCCCTGACAAAATCGAGGATCTTGACAACTCGAACACCCTGACAAAATCGAGGTCCCTGACAAAACTCGAGCTCCCGAGATCGAGCTTTCGAGAACGAGCTCCCGAGATCGAGCTCCCGAGATCGAGCTCCCGAGATCGAGCTTTCGAGAACGAGCTCCCGAGATCGAGCTCCCGAGATCGAGCTCCCAAGATCGAGCTCCCGAGAATGAGCTCCCGAGATCGAGCTCCCGATATCGAGCTCCCAAAATCGAGCTCACGAGATCGAGCTCCCAAGAACGAGATCGAGCTCCCGAGAACGAGCTCCCGAGATCGAGCTCCCAAGATCGAGCTCCCGAGATCGAGCTGGACAGATCGATCTCCCAAGATCGAGCTCCCAAGATCGAACTGGACAGATCGAGCTCCCAAGATTGAACTGGACAGATCGAGCTCCCAAGATCGAACTGGACAGATCTGTAATTTATAAAAAAAGAGAGGCATTCAACCCATTTGCCATTTTNTCTGTAAGTTATAAAAAACAAAGGCATTCAACCCATTTGCCATTTTTGACAAACTTGAGCTTGAAAAGAGGCGACTTTTGACAGATTTTCAAGGAAAGACATTTAGGGTAAGTGATTCTAACTCGAATTTGATCAATATACATGAATATATCATTGTTGTTACAATTTAATTAGTGTTTTGAGATTGAAATTTGGAAAAAGTTTAGAAATCTCTTAGAAATGAAATTTTGAGATTTCGGTATCGGTTCGGAGTCGGATTTGAGTGAAACTGGTATGGCTGGACTCGTAATTGAATGAGTTGTCGGATTTCATAACTTTTGTCGGATTCCGAGATGTGGGCCCCGCGGGCAAAATTTTAATTAATTTCGGATCTTTTCTTTAAAATGCAGTATTTTCTTATAGAGTTGATTCCTATAATATTTAGTGATTGTATCGAATTATGTTGGTTAGATTCAAGCTAGACGGAGTTGGATAATCGTGGAAAAGGCCTTATAGTGGATTAAATTGGAGCAAGACAAGGTAAGTCTCTTGCCTAATCTTGTGAGGGGGAAATTACCTCATAGGTGATTAAGATTAAATAATTGTTGCTAATTGTGGGGCCTACGTACGCACGAGGTGACGAGAGTCCGTGCGTAGCTACTATTAATGCTAAAGTCCGGGTAGCTTAGGACTCAAAGCATGCATTACTTGTGTAAATTATATTCTTTGATTAATTAATATTAATTGATATATATGAATATATTATGAATTGTTTGATAAAGATATTAAAGGATGAAAATCTCATAGGCTTGATTTTTTATTTAAATCAATTAATTGTCAAAAGAAATTGTTCTCCTCCCAATATTATCTTATAATAAACATACTGTCCTTCCGGAAGCACATAAGAAAATGTCCTCCTTTCTTGTGGAGCGGGCCGAATACCTCGGCAGGATAGATGCATCTATGGATCGCGCCGCA
>AWOL01S0022564.1:0-38240 GCA_000715115.1 Nicotiana otophora
TGCTCGGGCCGAGTATGGTACCGGGTGCCGGCCACGTCCCTTCAGGTTTGGGGCGTGACAGTCTAGCGAGTCTAATTATATGATTAATGATAGGGTTAGAACAATAAATTGCAAGGATAAATCAATCTTATTATATGGACTTTTAAATAAATTATATCAAACATAAAATAAATTACAAGAATATATTAAGCTAGTTCTCAATTTAGTACTAAGTGTAACGATACAATCTAAGCTAATTGTAACTACCCGATTGGTCGTTTTGAGCAATTGCACTTTTCTCGGTAGTTTGAGGGCTCGAGTATCTCCGCATGATGTATTATGATTTGCGTAAATCGTCGGTATTGGTTTTCAAGTTATCCGGAATTGATTTGGAAGAATGAACTTCAAGATTTAAGCCTTGAGTTGGAAGAGTTGACCAAGTTTGACCTTTTAGTATTGGATCTCGGAATGGAATTTCGTGAGTTCTGTTAGCTCCATTGGGTGATTTTGGGCTTAGGAGCGCGTCCGAATTGTTAGTTGAAGGTCCGTAGTCGAATTAGTCATGAAATGGCGGAAGTTGGATTTTTAGAAAGTTGACCGAGAGTGGACTTTAAGTGGTGGAGGATGTAATGACCCGATTGTTCGTTTTGAGCAATTGCACTTTTCTCGATAGTTTGAGGGCTCGAGTATCTCGCATGATGTATTATGATTTGCGTAAATCATTGATGTTGGTTTTCAAGTTATCCCGAATTGATTTGGAAGAATGAATTTCAAGATTTAAGCCTTGAGTTGGAAGAGTTGACCAAGTTTGACCTTTTAGTATTGGATCTCGGAATGGAATTTCGTGAGTTCGGTTAGCTCCATTGGGTAATTTTGGACTTAGGAGCGCATCCGGATTGTTAGTTGGAGGTCCGTAGTCAAATTAGTCTTGAAATGGCGGAAGTTGGATTTTTGGAAAGTTGACCGGGAGTGGACTTTTTTATATCGGGGTCGAATTCTGATTCCGGAAGTTACAATAGGTCCGTAATGTCAAATGTGACGTGCGTGCAAAATTTGAGGTCAATCAGACGTGTTTTGATAGGTTTCGGCATCGGCTGTAGAAGTTGAAGTTCCAAAGTTCATTGATTTCGACTTGAGGTGCGATTCGTTGTTTCGAGGTTGTTATGCATAAGTTGAAGTCCCGAGTAGGTTCGTTTTGTCACATGAACTTGTCTGTAAAATTTGGCGCCATTTGGAGTTGATTTGATATGGTTCGGATGCTTGGTTGCGATTCTAGAAGTTCTTGAAGTTTCCTTTGATCTTCATGCGTTTTGGCGTTTGATTCGTGATTCTAGAGGTTATTTTGATGTTTTGATCGCTGGAGAGAGTTCGTGTGATGTTTGTAGACTTGTGTGGGTATTTGGTTTGGGGCCTCGGGGGCTTGGGTGAGTTTCAGATTGGTTTCGGATTGTTTTTGTTAAAGTTTTGAGTGGTGATTCTGGTTTAATCCCATTTGCGATATTTTGGTCGCAAATGCGGCTATCGCATTTGCGAACCTGGGCTACTGGGCTACTGGGCTGGAGTTCGCATTTGCGATGAATATACCGCATTTGCGATGGCCCCCCTTTTTCGCATTTGCGAAGCTTTTGGTCGCAAATGCGACCTCAGCAGGAAAGCCTCCAGTTCGCAATTTCAATATTTTGTTCGCATTTGCGGGGGTCGCATTTGTGAACCCCCTGTCACAAATGCGACATCTGCAACCTGCTAAATGCTGAGAATTCCAAGACTTAGCTTCATTTTGGTATATTTTGAACCCTAGCTTCGATGGGAGGCGATTCTGTGATGGGAATTTTACACCAAATCATTGGGTAAGTGCCTCTAATCAATTCTCAACTACATTTCATGATTTTACACAAGATTTAACAATAAATTCATGAGAAATCTAGGGAAAATATTTGGGAATTTTGTCAAAACTTTAAAAAAATGAAAATTTGGGATTTGAGAGTCGAATAGGACTCGAATTTGGAAACAAAATACATATTTAGACTCGTGAGGCTATGGGTAGTCAAGACCTACCCTTGGACCCGGGTTTTGACCGGGCGGACCCGGGAGTTGACTTTTGTTGACTTTTTAGAAATTGAATAAAAACCACAGCTTTATTAATTAAAATTGTTTTCCCTTGCATTGTGTGTTGTATTTAAGTCGTCTTTGGCTAGATCTTGTAAAGGAAAAGCTAAATTGAGTATTGAATTAGCTGAATTGAGGTAAGTGTCTTGCCTAACTTTGTTGAGAGAATTTTCCCTACTATTTGACATTGTTTGCTACATGCGGGGGTGATACTTTATATGAGGTGACGAGCATATATGCATGTGCCAGGGTTAACCATGCTCGGGGGTAAATTATGTTATGAATTATGTCTTGTACATTCACGTGACCTTCTTGCTTCATGCCTTACTTGATTCCTAGATACTAAGAATATAGTATTAAATGTTGGAAACTAAGACTTAGTTCATTATGACTTGATCAAATTTGATGGAATTCTGAGATTACATTGATGTGTTTAACAAGGTTATCATTATGCATAATCATTAATACATTGCTACGGCCGATATTCTTGAGATACTAGATTTTACACTTGTGTTGTAGATCATTTGTGAGATTTGTTGGAATACTTGAATAATAAGGTTCTTGCACGTTTATTGAACTATTGTTGGCTTGGGAAGTTGTGATTGGGATTCATTTGGAACATTCATTTAAATACTCTCCTTGATGTTATTTATGCTTCCTGCCTTGTTTGTCATTGATATATATATGCTTGGTAAGGAAGAGTATAAAGCACGAAGGGTGATGTCGTGCCATATTATCTGAGAGTAAAAGAATGAAGGGAGATGCCGTGCCATATTATCTGAGAGTAAAAGCACGAAGGGTGATGCCGTGCAATATTATCTGAGAGTAAAAGCATGAAGGGTGATGCCGTGCAATATTAACTGAGAGTAAAAGCACGAAGGGTGATGCCGTGCCATATTATCTGAGAGTAAAAGCACGAAGGGTGATACTGTGCCATATCATTTGTGAGTAAAAGCACGAAGGGTGATGTCGTGCCATGTTATGTGAGTAAAAGCACGAAGGGTGATGTCGTGCCATGTTATGTGAGTAAAAGCACGAAGGGTGATGTCGTTCCATTGCATTTATATTATCATGTTTTTGTGTTATTGTGAGTTCATGGCACGAAGGACGTTTTCGTGCAAGTGAGGACGAGGGACATGCATTATGTTGTGATATCCTTTTCCTGCAGATATCTTCATGTCCTTACCTTGAATTGTTACTGTCGTACTTACGGTTCTTATATGACTTGTCGTCATTGTTCTGTCTTTATTCTCTATCTCAATTGTTGTTGTGTTGCTCATGCCTTCTACTTGCTTAACTTGTAAATATCATGCCTACTTCCTACTATTATAGTTGCATCCATGACATATCTGTTTTGTTGCACTTAGGTACAAGTCTTCTTCCATGTTAGTCATTCATGTCTCTACTTGTTAACTTATAAAGATCATGTGTCACCTTTCTTGTTTGTTATATCTATCTTCATGCCTTCGCCATGCTAGTTAGTTGAAGTTACATTCCTTTTCCTAATTGTTGTCATGACCTTTATGCCTTCCGCCTAGTCTGTTATTGATGTCCTTATGTACATTCTCGTTCATTATTACTACTCGCGTATTTCCTACTTCGTCATTTCTGTTATCGGTATTTTTGCCCTTCGATTGGCACTGTTTTATGCATATTTGGTGAGGAGGAGATAAATGCATGAAGGGTGTTGTCCTGCCGTTGAATTTGATGTCTTGAGTGTTTCTCTCACACTATAAAAGTTTTGACATGATTATTGTGGTTCATTGGGTTTCGCTCTAAGGAAAGGATTGGTCGAGATATTGGAAACTGTTGAATTGTGATCTCTTTTAGTACTCTGTTATTGTTTTGTACATTCGTTTCGTGTACTCTATCATATTATATTGTAGTATAGTTCTATTGCTAGATTTCGGTACAAATGTTTATTAGTGAGCGTCCTTTTACTAAAAAGCCTCATCACTACTTCGACGAGATTAGGCAAAATACTCACTGGGTAAGTGGGGTCGGTTGTACTCATACTACACTTCTGCACCTTGCGTGCAGACTTTTGGAGCCGAGCTGCTGGTGATGTCGGGAGCTGACCCTGAAGATGTTCGTGCATTCTGGATATAGCTGCCACTTGTCCTTGGTGGCTTTAGATTTTGTTAATATGTTTATGTAGCTTTCAAACAGATCGTGTAATTATTTGTATCAGCTTTATAAATTCTAAGTCCTAGAAGGTCATGATTTGTACTACCAGTTCTTGGGTTAATTTGTAAAAGTTCAGATAATTCTTCTTATTTTTCCTACAAATGTCAATTGGTTTGTATTGACTGTTAGTTGGCTTACCTAGCGGGTCGAGTTAGGTGCCATCACGACTAGTGATTTTTGTAGCGTGACAGGTGGTATCAGATCCCTAGGTTCATAGGTTCTATAAGTCATGAGCAAGTATCTAGTAGAGTCTTGTGGGTCGGTATGATGACGTCCATACCTATCTTCGAGAGGCTACAAGACATTTGGGATATACTTCCCATCTTTCTTTCCTTATCGTGCGACATTGATTCAGCTTGAAGTGTAACTCTTTGAATTCCTTCCATGCATTCGTATGCGCACATGAGTGCTCGATATCGGTTGTGCATCGACAGCTTGTGAGTCCATGGATGAGATGCGAGATGTGATTCCTATGTACTGATGATGGGTCAGTCTGGAGGACTTGAGGCCGGGTTTTGACTGCAACTTGAGCACAGGGATTTCAGTTGTGTGAGCATGTGCTTTTGGACTTATACGTCCGGTAGTGTCCCTATGAGTGAAATTTGTGGAAGGCGAGTGGTTGGATGACTAAATGACGAGTAGGATGTGACTGCGAGCTATGTTCAGATAATTTGAAGGCGACGAGAAGAGTCTGCTTGAGGTGTAAAAAGGGCTAATGGGTGCTTGATTTCTGTCTTGATGTGGCGTATAGTCTCAAGTTATGAATGTATTGAAATGTTTTCATGTTGTTTAATTGTGGAACAAATTTGATTCTTATGCCTCATTGATAAGTTCAGACTCAGGAAGATTAAGCGGTGGTATAGCAGTTGTGGCTAGAGTTTAAGATTTATATTGGATGGTGTCAAGGCTCGAGGTATTTCTATATCATTGTGGATTATATGTTTCATTAACAGGAAGATTAAGTGGTGGAGGAAACGACTTTGGATTCACAGAAGGTCTCTTCAGAGCGAGTGCCTCGGTTATGATGCTTTGAGTGCGAAGAGGGAATGCAACGGCTTATGGGCCTTGAGGTGGTGTGGTTCTTATGCTAGGATCTCTTATGGTGAGCTTTGGGATAAGGATCATGGTGTTCTCGCAAGGAGAGGTATCAACTTGAGGGTAATGTGGAAGGAACTCTGAGGAAACAGAGCAGTTTATTTGTAAATTGGATCAACACGGTAATGATATGATTGGTTCTTTGAGTACTTATGATGTGGTGGGTCTTCACAGGTGTTTCGTGGAAATGCTCATGGGTTTTGGGCAACTGTATGGCTTGGTTGAGTTACAGGGATATGGTTCAGATAGCTTGGGTACGTGCAAACGGATTCCAAGGGGTTATCGATGATTTCTATCACGGTTCAAGGTGAGTATTTCCTACTGGTGTGAGGAACGTGTTGCGTATTAGGATTTTCTCCAAGATGAGATCAAATAGAAGGTTTCTGGCTGATCGGGATTGAGTTTTGCATGTGCAAGGTCACGGTTCAGTTTTGAAGGGAAGGTCATGGATTCTTAGACAATATGGACGGTTTTAGATATTTAGATTGATGGTATTACTACCTGGTGTTGCCTGAGAAGGGTGTGCATTTCAGAAGGCATATTATGTTTTGACTTACGGATGCATCATTGATATTGCGGTGCTCGCCTGGTTGGTCGACTACTGAGATTCAGATTTGGTTATGTGGCACGGAAGAATTATAGAAGTATTCCTCGTGGGATGGCCGTATTCGAGAGATGAGTTAAGCATTTGGGCAGTGGAGTTGGGATCAGGTAGGGTGATTCGTGTGTTCCATGGATTTGGAGACTGGGAGTTCTCAGAAGCAGGTTGTTTCGTGGTTGTGGACTGTGAAATATGGACAAAGCTAGAGAGATGATAGTGTATGTCATGGTTATGTCGTTATGGACTTTTGGAGGACTATTTGTCCGTTTGAGAATGACCGGAGTTGATTTGAGGGCCCATTGGTAGGCCTAATAAGGATGTGCATTCTGTATCGGATCGAATTTGCTTGATCCTGTGCAACTGTTACCCCAGGTATATCGTCGGGCGGAATAGATGCTATTCGCGTCTTGATCTGTGTTATGTGTTCCTCTCTTATGCTATGACGGGTTGTGATGGTTATATGGTTCTTCGTACGCATATTGTATTCTAGTTAGGCCTCATGGCGCTATGGGCGAGATGGCCTTCGTGATGTTGATTTGCTTATTGCACCATAGTTGTGCTTGTCCTTCTTAGTATTGTGTGTTATTAATAATTTTTCTCACAATTATATTTTGTGCACTCTATTTTGCTTGATACTGATGCACATGTGATCAATGAGCCCGAGTATTATGGCTCGAGGGATACCCTATGTGGACTGATATTATGGGATCGGGTTGCACGCCGCAATGGTACTGTGATGAAATGTAACTCCTGATGTTTACTTCGTGTATTTTTGCTTTCACTTTGTTGAAAATAGTTCATAGGGAAAATGCTAAACCTTCCTGCTTAACTTGTTTAGTAGTCTTGTTATTTAACTCTCTTACTGTTACTTGTTATGTCTGAATTATTACTTGTTGGTGTTCGGGACCGTGTTGTGTGGGGTTCCATGTGATTATTGTTGATACCTGTCGGTGGGGCTGCTTGTATTGGCTGAGATGAGGTTTCTAGACTTGAGATTTGCACTATTATATTGGGACGAGGAAGGTTTGGGAGAATAATACCATAGTTTGCTAAGGATTTGGGCAATGGCCTTGGTCGGACGAGTGCGTTTCTTGGCTTCTTGATCAGATGAGTGGTTAAGAGGTTATGCGTGTTTCTTTCATCACCGACAGGGTATGAAGGTTTTGAACGAGGCTCTAATCGATACGAGGTTTGCTACCGGCACCGGGTTTGTTGTTGAGTAGTAATGGTGGTTAACATTCCCTGCTGTGAGTGTCTGAGTGATGGGGCATATTATTCAATTTTATCTTGGGGCTATGGTTATGACCTAATACAGTTGTTCATATTTATACAGTGTGTAGATGTGAGATTCAGGGCCTGTAACGAATTTTGGATGTTGGATGTTGGAGATTGGGTTCTAAGGTTAAGGACCAAAGTTCAAGTAGGGATCTCAAGTTAAGTTGTGTTGGCAGGCTTATATGGAGCAGGGTGACGTGGGATTACCCCCGGGTATATGCATAGTAAGGTTACACCGTGGTTTGACAGCTTTCGAATGACTCTTGGCACGTTCAAGGATGAACGTATGTTTAAGTGGTGGAGGATGTAACGATCCGATTGGTCGTTTTGAGCAATTGCACTTTTCTCGGTAGTTTGAGGGCTTGAGTATCTCTGCATGATGTATTATGATTTGTGTAAATCGTCGGTGTTGGTTTTCAAGTTATCCAGAATTGATTTAGAAGAATGAACTTCAAGATTTAAGCCTTGAGTTGGAAGAGTTGATCAAGTTTGACCTTTTAGTATTGGATCTCGAAATGGAATTTCGTGAGTTCCGTTAGCTCCGTTGGGTAATTTTGGACTTAGGAGTGCATCCGAATTGTTAGTTGAAGATCCGTAGTTGAATTAGTCTTGAAATGGCAGAAGTTGGATTTTTGGGAAGTTGACCGGGAGTGGACTTTTTTATATCTGGGTCGGATTCCGATTCCGGAAGTTGGAATGTCCGTAATGTCAAATGTGACGTGTGTGCAAAATTTGAAGTCAATCGGACGTGTTTTGATAGGTTTCGACATCGGTTGTAGAAGTTAAAGTTCCAAAGTTCATTGATTTCGACTTGAGGTGCGATTCGTCGTTTCGAGGTTGTTATGCATGAGATGAAGTCCCGAGTAGGTTCGTTTCATCACATGGAACTTGTCTGCAAAATTTGGCGCTATTTGGAGTTGATTTGATATGGTTCGGATGCCTGGTTGCAATTCTAGAAGTTCTTGAAGTTTCCTTTGATCTTCATGCATTTTGGCGTCCGATTCGTGATTCTAGAGGTTATTTTGATGTTTTGATCGCTCGAACGAGTTCGTTTGATGTTTTTAGACTTGTGTAGGTGTTTGGTTTGGGGCCTCGGGGGCTCGGGTGGGTTTCGGATTGGTTTCAGATTGTTTTTGTTAAAGTTTTTTGTGCTGGTTCTGGTTTAATCGCATTTGCAAATCTGGGCTGCTGGGCTGGAGTTCGCGTTTGCGATGAATATCCCGTATTTGCGATGGCCCCCCTTTTTCGCATTTGGGAAGCTTTTGGTCGCAAATGCAACCTTAGTAGGAAAGTCTCCAGTTTGCAATTTCGATATTTTGTTCGTATTTGCAGGGGTTGCATTTGCGGGGGTCGCATTTGCGAACCCCCTGTCGCAAATGCGGCATCTGCAACCTACTAAATGCTGAGAATTTCGAGACTTAGCTTCATTTTTGATATATTTTGAACCCTAGCTTCGATGAGAGGCGATTTTGTGAGGGGATTTTCATACCAAATCATTGGATAAGTGCATCTAATCGATTCTCAACTACATTTCATGATTTTACACAAGATGTAACATCAAATTCATAAGAAATCTCAGGAAAACAATTTGGGAATTTTGTCAAAATTTTGAAAAATAGAAATTTGGGATTTGAGAGCTGAATAGGACTCAGATTTGGAAACAAAATACATATTAGGAATCGTGAGGCTATGGGTAGTCAAGACCTATCCTTGGACCCTGGTTTTGACCGGGCGGGCCGGGGAGTTGACTTTTGTTGACTTTTTAGAAATTGAATAAATATCATAGCTTTATTAATTAAAATTGGTATCCCTTGCATTGTGTGATGTATTTAAGTCGCCTTTGGCTAGATTGAGCCGAGCGGAGGTGGATCTTGTAAAGGAAAAGCTAAATTGAGTATTGAATTAGCCAAATTGAGGTAAGTGTCTTGCCTAACTTTGTTGAAGGAATTTTCCCTACTATTTGACATTGTTTGCTACATGCGGGGGTGATACTTTATATGAGATGACGAGCATATATGCATTTGCCAGGGTTAACCATGCTCGGGGGTAAATTATGTTATGAATTGTGTCTTGTACATTCACATGACCTTCTTGCTTCATGCCTTACTTGATTCCTAGATACTAAGAATATAGTATTAAATGTTGGAAACTAATACTTAGTTCATTATGACTTGATCAAAGTTGATGGAATTCTGAGATTACATTGATGTGTTTAACTCGGTTATCATTATGCATAATCACTAATACATTACTACGGCCGATATTCTTGAGATACTAGATTTTACACTTGTGTTGTAGATCATTTGTGAGATTTGTTGGAATACTTGAATAATAAGGTCCTTGCGGGTTTATTGAACTATCGTTGGCTTGGGAAGTTGTGATTGAGATTCATTCGGAATGTTTGTTTAAATACTCTCCTTGACGTTATTTATGCTTCCTGCCTTGTTTGTCATTGATATACATAAGCTTGGTAAGGAAGAGTGTGAAGCACGAAGGGTGATGTGGTGCCATATTATCTGAGAGTAAAAGCACGAAGGGTGATGCCGTGCCATGTTATGTAAGTAACAGCACGAAGGGTGATGCCGTGCCATTGCATTTATATTATCTTGTTTTGTGTTATTGCGAGTTCATGGCACGAAGGACGTTTTCGTGCAAGTGAGGATGAGGGACATGCATTATGTTGTGATATCCTTTTCCTGCGGATATCTTCATGTCCTTACCTTGAATTGTTACTGTCGTACTTACGGTTCTTATATGACTTGTCGTCATTGTTCTGTCTTTAATCTCTATCTCAATTGTTGTTGTGTTGCTCATGCCTTCTACTTGCTTAACTTGTAAATATCATGCCTACTTCCTACTATTATAGTTGCATCCATGACATATCTGTTTTGTTGCACTTAGGTACAGGTCTTCTTCCGTGTTAGTCATTCATGTCTCTACTTGTTAACTTATAAAGATCATGTGTCCCCTTTCTTGTTTGTTATATCTATCTTCATGCCTTCACCATGCTAGTTAGTTGAAGTTACATTCCTTTTCCTAATTGTTGTCATGACCTTTATGCCTTCTGCCTAGTCTGTTACTGATGTCCTTATGTACATTCTCGTTCATTATTACTACTCGCGTATTTTCTACTTTGTCATTTTTGTTATCGGTATTTCTGCCCTTCAGTCAGTACTGTTTTACGCATATTTGGTGATGAGGAGATAAATGCATGAAGGGTGTTGTCGTGACGTTGAATTTGATGTCTTGAGTGTTTCTCTCACACTATGAAAGTTTTTAGGTGATTATTGTGGTTCATTGGGTTTCGCTCTAAGGAAAGGATTGGTCGAGATATTAGAAACTATTGAATTATGATCTCTTCTAGTACTATGTTATTCTTTTGTACATTCGTTTCGTGTACTCTATCATGTTATACTGTAGTATAGTTTTATTGCTAGATTTCGGTACAGATTTTTATTAGTGAGCGTCTTTTTACTAAAAAGCCTTGTCACTATTTCGACGAGATTAGGCAAAATACTTATTGGGTACATGGGTTCGGTTGTACTCATACTATACTTCTGCACCTTGCGTGCAGACTTTTGGAGCCGAGCTGCTGGTGATGTCGGGAGCTGACCCTGAAGATGTTCGTGCATTCCAGATATATTTGCCACTTATCCTTGGTGGCTTTAGATTTTGTTAATATGCTTATGAAGATTTCAAACAGATCGTGTAATTATTTGTATCAGCTTTGTAAATTCTAAGTCCTAGAAGCTCATGATTTATACTACCAGTTCTTGGGTTAATTTATAAAAGTTCAGATAATTCTTCTTATTTTTCCTACAAATTTCAATTGGATTATATTAACTGTTAGTTGGCTTACCTAGAGGGTCGAGTTAGGTGCCATCACGACTGGTGATATTTTGGTCGTGACACTAATTGAATTCATTCATGGATATATATGAAGTTTCAAATTAATATAACATGCAATTTATTTGTTCTCTATGTAGATGAAATATCGTAGTTGCATGTATAATAGGAATTATCCTAATCGTCGGTTTTTTAGGGAGGAATTTATAGAAGGGGTTAATGAATTTATTAGGCATCCAATGTCACTTGAACCATTTCAAATCGAAGGGATGATTAGGTGTCCTTGTGTGAAGTGAAAGTGTTTGCATTTTTTTGGTTTTGAGGATGTTAAGACTCATCTTTATAAAAAAGGGTTTATGGATAATTATTTTGTGTGGACTAGTCATGGAGAGGTTGATGGTAGTGATGGTGTATTTCATAACATAGTTGTTGGTGAAAGTAGTAGGTCGGTGGGGAATAATGTTCAACATCCTAGATACCATGAAATGGTTGTGGATGATTTTGGGATGCACTTCGAGTTTGAACCCCATGAAAGTGTTGAACAACCTCCTAACGAAGAGGCAAAACATTTTTATGAACAGTTAGAGGCCGCGGGTCGTCCACTAAGTGAAGGGAGTATGCACTCTCAGTTGTCTGTTATGATTAGGTTATTAAGTATCAAATCAGATACCAATATTTCTCAAACGGGAATGGATTCTTTCATTGGCCTTATAAGTGAACTAGTTGACCCAACTTTCAATATACCTGAAGATTTCTATAAGGCTAAAAGATTGGTTTCTAAGTTAGTACTCTCGTTATGAGAATCGATTATTGTGAAGATGGTTGCATGTTGTATTATAAGGGTGATGCAAATTTAGAAAGTTATAAATTTTGTGAAAAACTTCATTTTAAGCGGGTTTCCAGTGGGAAGAAGGTTGCGGTGAAGTCGATGCATTACTTACCTCTTATTCCTAGATTAAAGAGATTGTACGCATCGATGAGTTCCGCTCCTCATATGAGATGTCACTATGAAAATAGAAGGTCGCCTGGTGTTATGTGTCATCCTTCAGATGGGGAAGCTTGAAAGTATTTTGATAGGAAGTATCTGGATTATGCTAGTGAACCGAGGAATGTTCGGTTGGGTTTGTGTGTTGATGGTTTCACGCCATTTTTAATTTCTGCAACACCATATTCATGTTGGCCAGTCTTTATTACACCGTATAATCTTCCTCCTGAAATGTGTATGACTAGTCCATATATTTTCTTAAATTGTGTTATTCCCAGTCCCCGCAATCCAAAGAGTTTGATTGATGTATATTTGCAACCTCTGATTGATGAGCTAAAATAGTTGTGGTATGATGGAGTTGAGACATATGACATATCAACTAAGCAAAATTTCAACTTGCGTACTAACTTAATGTGTACCATTAATGATTTTCTTACATATGAAATGTTGTCTGGGTGGATGACTACTGGAAAGTTAGCATGTCCTTACAGCATGAAAAATGGTAAAGCGTTCACTTTAAGACATGGCCGAAAACAGTCATGGTTTGATTTTCATCATCAGTTTTTGCCAGTTGATCATGAGTTCAGAAGGATAAAGAACGCATTCAAAAAGAATACAGTTGAACATGATTTGCCACCTCCAATTTTGTCCGGTGAGGAAATTTAGGAGAGGGTTCAGAACTTTACTAAAGTTATCGAGGTCCCACCTTCTAGATTTCCTGGATATGGTATTACTCATAGCTGGACAAAACAGAGCATATTTTGTGAGTTGCCATATTGGAAGGATAATCTTCTCCGACACAATCTTGATGTCATGTATATTGAGAAGAACTGTTTTGACAATTTATTCAACACAGTGATGGATGATAAGAATAAGACAAAAAATAACTCGAAGGCTAGACTGGACTTACAAGAATATTGCAGGCAACCTAAATTACATTTGCAGTTTGTGAACATTGGTAAGGTGTTCAAGCCCAAGGCCAGCTACACATTCACTTTGGAACAAAGACGACAGATTTGTGAGTGGGTTGCAAACCTAAAGATGCCCTAGGGCTATGCTTCGAACCTGGGAAAACGTGCCGATATGGTTGAAGGAAAGTTGACTCATATGAAAAGTCATGACTGCCATATCTTCATAGAAACCTTAATCCCTATTGCATTTTGTGGTTTGCTTGAAAATATCTGGAAACCCATCACAGAGATAAGTTTGTTCTTCAAAGACTTATGTTCTACCACATTAAGGAAAGAAAACTTATTTCAAATGAATCAGAACATTCCTGTAATCAGTAATAAGCTGGAAAGGATTTTTCCATGTGGTTTCTTTGATGTGATGGAACACCTTCCAATTCACTTTGTACACGAGGCGCGACTTGGAGGGCCGGTTCAATGCAGGTGGATGTATCCATTCGAGAGGTAATGATCAAACCTTGATTTATTCTTGTAATTTTCTTTAACATAATAATTTTATAAGTGACAATGTGCAGGGCTATCGGTAAGTGTAAACGATTTGTTAAATAGAGGAACAGGATTGAAGGATCCATATACGAAGCCTATCTTGCAAAGGAAACTGCCCATTTTTGTTCTTACTACTTCGACAGTCATGTGCCATGTGCCATGTGCTAGAAATAAGCCCAATCAGCATAATGTCTTGATTGATATTGATCCATTATACCCACCAATGTCCATATTCAATCAACCAGGCCGAGGTTCTAAAGATCGAACATAAAGGGGCCTACGTAATATGGAGTACAAATCAGCTTCAAATAATGTGTTACTAAATTGTCCGGAAGTTCAACCCTTTCTTAAGTAAGTGTTGACATAATATTAATTTACACGGGCTACTATTTAATTTGGTTGATGCAACTAACAAAATTTTCAATGTGTCGCTCAGTGACTTCGTGAGTCAATTTGGCCATGATGCTGTATATTCTACATTTGAGGCATGGTTTAAAGAGTGTGTGAGTGCATATTACAATCTTTCTCACATGTCAATATACATACTTGGTCACTTGTGAATATACTTGCTCACTTGTGATTTATTTAACTGTCACTACCCAAAATTCATTAATGGTTGTGATGGCGCCTAACACCGATGTCAGGAAAGCCAACAATAGTTGATTAACTCGCTTATTCATTTTAGTATTTTGTAATCAAAATTTTCCTTCAATTAAATAATCAGGAATAAAATTTACAAAGTAAATTATAATGTTTCCCCAACTACAATACTGAACAACTCGTAAGTACCCTCAAAATACGGTGTCACAAGTGCATGAGCATTAACTAGGAAGTAAAATATAATACAACATCTGTCCGGAATACAAATTAGACAGGAAAAATACAAATAACCCTGGAGGAGACTCTGCTAGCTGCGTATCGTAACCTGAAATGCAGCTCGCGGCAAGTCCCCGCATCATCCATGCCTCTGTGCCCAAAGGACCACCGGACATAAAAGTACCTGCATAAAAATGTGCAACAAATGTAGTATGAGTTCGTAAATTCACGTGTACCCAGAAAGTATCTAGCCTAACTCCGGAGGAGTAGTGACGAGGGGTCGATATCGACACTCACTAGTGGTCCAATAATATCAAGTACAGTAAAGAGGTAAATAAATATGAGGTAGAGTAAATAAGTGAAATAAACAAGCATAAAATACGTGGTACGAATTCCCCTCTTTACAATGAACTCAAGCTCTCCATTAGAAATCCCCTCCTTAACCGGAGCATATATATAGATGTAGTGGATCTCCTCAAATGGATTGTCATAATTCAAATCAGGAAAACTGACGGATACACTGGCTTCTTGCCAATATTACGCACGATTCCATGAGGATATGCTATAGGAAATTCCGAGGCATACGGCCTGATCTAACATAAATATTTAAACTGTGCACTGTCGAGGGTCGAACGGCACGAACCATAGATGCATCTATTAACCTGCCGAGGCGAACGGCCCGCTCCCATGAGAGTGTGGTACATAAATCCTGTCGAGGCGAACGGCCCGATCCCATTAAAGTGTGGTACATAACTCCTGCCGAAGCGAACGGCTCGATCCCATTAGAGTAAGAAGCTTTAACGGGTCCATGACCCTACACACGAATAAACGTGTGAGTTATAATTTTTTAAACGAAAAACCTTTCAATGAAACATATATATATATATATATATATATATATCACAGACGCAATTTCATAAGGGGAGTACAATTGTTTCATGACTAATCATGAAACTCGTGAAGTCTCTACAATAACGAGTCTATCACTCTACGCATGTCTAGTCTCAAGTCATAATGCGAAATAAAAGAATTAAACGAGCAAAGATAATTTCTATAGTGCAAGTATAGCATGGTGTGAACCTAAGTCTACCCATGAATCTAGCTACGTACGGACTCTCGTCACCTCGTACGTACGTAGCCCCCGCATCAAGTTACACATGTTAAATATATCACCTAGGGGTAGTTTCCCCCTCACAGAGTTAGACAGGAGACTCACCTCTCTCTGAAGTTCCGTATCTAGCACCAACGCCGCTCTAACACCTCAAACCGATGCCCGTCGCTCCAAAACTTGTCAAACAATGTACAAACCCATAAAAAATATACTCCAATACTCATAACGAATCAATTTAAATAAATTCCCAGCTCCCCTTGAAAAGTCGATAAAGCAACCCTCGTGCCCACGTGCCCGGATTCCAAAATGATTTGAAGATATTACCCATGGCATCACGAACTCAAATATATAATTTACTCTATATTCCATGCCCAAATTCATGGTCAAAATCCAAAAATGCCAATTTATATGTTTTTTCTTCAAAATCCCAAATTTCTACAATGTTTCATGTCTAAATCCATGTATAAACCTTGTATTTAACTCACAACTAGTAGAATTCACTTACCTTATGATTGACGGTGAAAACGGTGCTCCAAATCCGCTCCTAGGTCGGCTCCCATGGAGGAAATGAGATAACATTAGCCAAACCCCGTATGCTTACAACTTATACACTGCCCAGGTGACACTCCTTCACAAACACGGCAAGACTATCGCGTTCGCGAAGCTTAGCAAGCCCAGGCTCAGAAAAACTTCTTCGCGTTCGCGCCCCTTACGACGCGTTCGCAAAGCCTTTGGCCCTCACTGCTTCGCGTTCGCAAACCCGGCCTCGCAGTTGTGTAGGCCAAATGGCCTCAGGCCCAGCTCCTCACTTCCTCTTTGCGTTCACGGTTGGGCCTCCGCGTTCGCGAAGCACTGCCAGGACCACCTACGCGTTCGCAGGCCCCTCACCGCGTTTGCGTAGGGCAAAATTCCCAGCCTAGGAATCCTTCTTCCGAGGCCCCCAGGACCCCATCCAATCATACCAACCTGTCCCAACACATGACACGAACTTGCTCGAGGCCTCAAATCACATCAAACAAAATCAAAACCCTGAATCGTACCCTAACTCAAGCTTAATGAACTTTAGAACTTCAAACTTCTACATTCGATGCCGAAACATATCAAATCACGTCTGATTGACCTCAAATTTTGCACACAAGTCACATTTGACATTACGAACCTATTCCAACTTCCGGAATCAGAATCCGAATCTGATATCAAAAGTCCACTACCGGTCAAACTTCCAAAAAACCTTCGAATTCCAACTTTTGCCAAATGACCCCGAAATGACCTACGGACCTCCAATCCGTATCCGGACACACTCCTAAGACCAGAATCACTATACGGAGCTATTCCCAGTCTCGGAATTCCAAAAAGACATCGATAACAGTAAAATACGCTTTACCCAAATTTATGAAAATCCTTCCTAAATACCAGCTTTCCACAACATGCGCCGAAACGCTCCTAGGTCATCCAAAACCCGATCCGGACATACGCCCAAGTCCAAAATCATCGTACGAACCTGTCGAAACCTTCAAATCCCGATTCCGAGGGCGTTTACTTAGAATTTAAACCTCAGACAATCCCTCTAACTTAATGCTTTCGAAATTAGAATTTTCTTCCCAAACTAACTCCGAACTTCCCGAAATTCAGTTTTGAGCATACGTGAAAGTTATAATACCTCAAGTGAAACTATTCAAGGCCTCAAACTGCTGAACGATGCGATAGAGCTCAAACGACTGGTCGGGTCGTTACATTAATACTAGATGTAGGTCAATAATCCAAACATTAATACATACNACGATGTTAATCAATTTTTGAAAGATATATCTTGGGGGCCTTCACCTACGGCGACAACTATGTCTAAGTATTTTGTGAATGGTTATAAATTTCACAACGAGGAATGCTCCAAGTATAAAAAAAATAATAACAGTGGGGTGTGTGTCAAAGGTGGTGAAGGCAACCAGGATGGGGAAAATGATTATTATGGTGTGGTCAAAAAGATTCTAGAATTATCATATTCAAGTTGGCCAAATAAGAAGATGATACTTTTCCGATACAAGTGGTTTGACCCAACACCTAGAAGAGGTACAAATGTACACTCGCAGTACAATATAATTGAGGTTAATAAAAAGAAGGAGTATAATCGCTATGATACTTTTATAATTGCAGAAAATGTTAGGCAAGTGTATTATGCTCCATATATATTGCGGAGGGATAAGGCTGATTGATTGGTTATAACCAATATTACGCATGATTCCATGAGGATATGTTATAGGAAATGCCGAGGCGTATAGCCCGATCTAACATAAATATATAAACTGTGCACTGTCGAGGGTCGAACAGCACGAACCATAGATGCATCTATTAACCTGCCGAGGCGAACGACCCGCTCCCATGAGAGTATCGTATATAAATCTTGCCGAGGCGAACAACCCGATCCCATTAGATTGTGGTACATAAATCCTGCCGAGGCGAACGGCCCGATCCCATTAGAGTAAAAAGCTTTAACGGGTCCATGACCCCACACACGAATAAACGTGTAAGTTATAATTTATTTAACGAAAAACCTTTCAATGAAACATACATATATATACATATACATATACATATATATATATATATATATATATATATATATATATCACAGACACAATTTCATAAGGGGAGTACAATTGTTTCATGACTAATCATGAAACTCGTGAAGTCTCTACAATAACGAGTCTATCACTCTACATATGTCTAGTCTCAAGTCATAATGCGAAATAAAAGAATTAAACGAGCAAAGATAATCTCTGTAGTGCAAGTATAGCATGGTGTGAACCTAAGTCTACCCATGAATCTAGCTATGTACGGACTCTCGTCACCTCGTACGTACGTAGCCCCCACATCAAGTTACACATATTAAATATATCACCTAGGGGTAGTTTCCCCTTCACAGAGTTAGACAAGAGACTTACCTCGCTCTGAAGTTCCGTAACCGGCTCCAATGCCTCTCTAACACCTCAAATCGGTGCCCGTCGCTCCAAAAGTAGTCAAACAATGTACAAACCCATAAATATATATTGTAATACTCATAACGAATCAATTTAAACAAATTCCCAGCTTCGCTTGAAAATTCGATAAAGCAACCCTCGTGCCCACGTGCCCAGATTCCAAAATGTTTCGAAGATAAGCATTACCCATGGCATCACAAACTCAAATATATAATTTACTCTCAATTCCATGCCCAAATTCGTGGTCAAAATCCAAAAATACCAATTTATATGTTTTCTTCAAAATCCCAAATTTCTACAAATTTTTCATGTCTAAGTCCATGTATAAACCTTGTATTTATCTCACAACTAGTGAAATTCACTTACCTTATGATTGACGGTGAAAATGGTGCTCCAAATCCGCTCCTAGGTCGGCTCCCATGGAGGAAATGAGATAAAAATGGCCAAAACCCATATTCTTAAAACTTATACACTGCCCAAGCGACCCTCATTCGCGAACACGGCAATCCCCCCGCATTCGCGAAGCTCAGCAAGCCCAGGCCCAGAAAAACTTCTTCGCGTTCGCGCTCCTCACGACACGTTCGTGAAGCCTTCCGCCCTCACCGCTTCGCGTTTGCAAACCCAGCTCACATTCCCAAACCCGGCCTCGCGTTCGCGTAGGCCAAATGGCATCAGGCCCAGCTCCTCACTTCCTCTTCGCGTTCGCGGTTGGGCCTCCGTGTTCGCGAAGCACTGCCAGGCCCACCTACGCATTCGCAGGCCCCTCACCGCGTTCGCGTAGGGCACAAATCACCAGCCAGGGAATCCTTCTTTGCGAGCGCGCCCCTTTCCCCGCGTTCATGAAAGACAACACCAGCAACAACCTTTCATCCAAATTCGATCTGAAACCACCCCGAAACACACCCGAGGCCCCCGAGACCCCGTTCAATCACACCAACCTGTCCCAACACATGACACAAACTTGCTCGAGGCCTCAAATCACATCAAACAATGTCAAAACCTTGAATTATACCCCAACTCAAGCTTAATGAACTTTAGAACTTCAAACTTCTACATTCGATGCCGAAACCTATCAAATCATGTCTAATTGACCTCAAATTTTGCACACAAGTCACATTTGACAATACGAATCTATTCCAACCTCTGGAATAGGAATCCGAACCTCATATCAAAAAGTCCACTACCGGTCAAACTTCCCAAAAACCTTTGAATTCCAACTTTCGCCAAATGCCCCGAAATGACTTACGGACCTCCAAATCTACATCCGGACGCGCTCCTAAGACCAGAATCACTACACAGAGCTATTCCCAGGCTCAAAATTTCAAACAGACATCGATAACATTAAAATACACTTCAACCCAAATTTATGAAAATCCTTCCTAAATGCCAACTTTCCACAACAGGTGCCGAAACGCTCCCGGGTCATCCAAAACCCGATCCGGGCATATCCTTAAGTCCAAAATTATCGTACGAACCTGTCAGAACCTTCAAATCCCGATTCCGAGATCGTTTACTCATAATTCAAACCTCAGTCAATCTCTCCAACTTAAAGCTTCCGAAATTAGAATTTTCTTCTCAAACTAACTCCGAACATCCCGAAATTCAATTCCGACCATACGTGCAAGTCATAATACCTGAAATGAAACTACTCAAGGCCTCAAAACGAGTAACGACGCACTAGAGCTCAAAACAACCGGTCGGGTCATTACATTCTCTCCCACTTAAACATACGTTCGTCCTCGAACGTGCTAAAAACTGCTCTGGAGTTGTCCGAAATCATCGTTTAACACCTCGTGCACCTACACGTGCTACCACAACCCAGTTGAGCACATTAGCTTGAGCAAACCTGAAAATTCTCCCTTTTATCTAGTCAAATAAGCCTTAGAGCCAAATTCCAACATCTGAAATTCTCTACCAGGTCTGTTTCCAACGTACGAACGTCGTATCCATTACTACACGATGTACCAATACATGATTGTATACTCTTACCGAATTCACACCATGCACCGCATTATTCACATGACCATAATGACATCCCCTGACAACAATAGTCAAAATCCCACGAATCTGATGCCCACAACACACCTCATGAAGCATATAAGTCCTGTTTTAGCTCTCGCAATACTGCCAAGACAGAAGAGATGCGTAGAAACACATAACCACCTGCCGAATCACAACTCATGGAGTCTCTCCTCCCGACAAGAACCATTACCTCATTCTGGACTGAATATCAATATTTACTATTTAATATGCCTCATATAAATCCGATCACACTGATCCGAAGTCCAAAAATCTCGTCTCACCTAGTATAAGCTGCTCAGGCAATAAGCCATCTCAGACACTGCCAAAGGTCTTATATGATGCCACAATGTGCCAACAAGCTACTAACGCGAATGTGATACATAAGGAAATCAAAACCTGGAAGGAACTACTCAACCCGCGTAACTAATTTAACAACTGAAAAGATGTCATGAACCTTTCTCAGAAAATGCGGGACAAAACACATAGGAAAAGATATAGGGAAATGTGCTCAACATCACGTTGTTGCAGCGTGTAACCTGATCTAACCATGATACCCGTCACGGCATGCCACCCGATCCAAACAACATATCTGTGGCGACGTGCCACCAGATCCAACCATATACCCGTGGCGGCGTGCCACCCGATCCAAACAACATATTCGTGGCGGCGTGCCACCTGATCCAAATAACATACCCATGGCGGCGTGCCACCCGATCCACACATAATAATCTAAAGAAAACACACATTGAGTCGTAATACTTATTACTCCCGAAATGCCCGAATATCAACAACAAGCACGCCATGTGCACAATACCATCCCTGGAGAGACAGATAGCATCATACGCTACAAAACTCAAGCACGACTAATGTAAAACAAATGATCTGCATCTCGAGAGCCATCTTTCACATATAAAGCCACAAACTATACGGGATTTCAATACGAGTGCTCATAATCAAATCGCCTCATAACCCACATGGCACAATAGAGACTACACGGAAGGGCCGACAACAGAAATAACATCCAAGGCACGAAGACCCCTCCAAAAACAATGCTATGCTGAAATGAACACATCCGACCTGATATAGAGCCCACATTCACATTTAGATTAATCCACAGACATCAAGCCGATTTTGATAGTACCGCATTGGGCTAATAACCTTTCAAGGATCCACAATAACCCTTTTTTCCTATGACACACAAGAACAACCGTCAAATCTGGAACAAACTTCCACAGTCCACAACCAAATGAATTGAGCGCCCTTCAGGCATAAATTCTCACATTAGCGATAGCACCACAATCTCCATACTTGGTTTTAAATGTTTAAGCAATCAAGTGACTACATGTCACACTTATAAAATCATCCTATGGGATACACTCCCATGACCTTCCGTACCAGGTAACAAGTTTGCACGTCCATAGCACCGGCCACACTAATGCTGTAAAGCAAATCAGGAATCCACAATCAGTACGTAAAGCCTCTTACACATAACACCAATCTCAGGTGATGCTAAAGACAATACCAGCTTACTCTAGCCATCTGAATCCTTTTCTGCTCATCTGAGCTCTTGACATTCTTTCGACACTAAACTATAACCTTGATCCTCAACTTCCAATTCCCATGCCGCTCACTGTACCTAACTTTTACTTAACTCATTTCAGGAGAACCATTGTAACACATGATTGAATTCCCATAACCGCAGAAAATACAATACTTAAGTAGTGGTGTAAATCACCATAACTCTTCCGGGATTCATCTACACATAATAGGCCATAATACTCGAATGCCTCCAATTAAAATCAATTACGGCGGTCGTCAAGCCTCGCACGTACCGCCACAAATCATATGTATAACTTAACACGCTGAAGGAACTGATCATTACCACCATCATGCCAATTCAACCATTGCTAACCGATTCGACTTCTTCGAATTTACTTTGGACTTGCCTTAGGAATAATAATAGTTCCATTCAAAACATCACGAACCCAAATCTGCACTCATCCTGAGTGACCTTAGTTCACGAGGCCATGTTGTCTCCAAAACCCACAAACCATCGCATAACCTCCTTATGCGCATATTCGCATATTGAACTGGTACACTCATTCTTAAAATCCCTCTTTGAATCCGAAGTTATTTTCTCTCATTCCTCCAATGCCATACCGCAGACCGAAGATAACGTAGAACACTCCAAGCCACTTTCATAATCCGTTGCTAAAGCTCGATACGTACCCATACTACGGACTCGAAATCCTTAGGCACCACACTTTAACTTTTGAATCCACTAGGACCATTGTTGAGAGTCACCCACTCTGACTTGCTCCCGAATATAATCAAACTCCAAGGCCCTGCTGGCATATGAACACCCTCTTAAAGAAGCAACCAGTTGAATTCCTTTCCTTATACATCACATCCGCACGAAGCATAGACTCTAAGTCTTCCCAAAACCTGAACATGAACTGATAAGGCCAAATATAACACACATTCCTCAAATTCTTTGCTCAAATTACCACTGATATTTTCTTTCCTTAGTCGTAATAACCCACCAATACACCGATAACGAGAAACTGCACAAGTAAATAACCATGCAATCCAATCATAGACGGTGTGGCTCTCCCATTTAGCCTGAAGCTACAATTACGTAACCTTGGGACCTACACCGAGATTCCTTCTTCACCATTGACATCAACTAAAAGTCCAAAAATGCATTCCAATCTCGAAGTCATGTTGCATCCAAATAAAATCTGTGGACCTAGTCTCTGCCCACCATGAATTCCCAAATGGCTCCAAACTTTTCTCAAGGCATGTGGCCATCCTACCACAGAACCCATATATTACTCTGTCACTCTCCCACTTTTGTTAAACCCTCTCCTTTAAGCAACTCCTCGACTTCTGCTTTTCATACTTGACCTTCTAGCAATTCAACCACCGCAAAACACCTCCCACATGACCTTTCTCGTCCTTTATTGCCCAATTGTTACCTCAAATCGGAATCCATCTCTGTAATGCTTGAGCTAATAAATGTCCACCAACTCCAAGCCTCCTAGAAGATCATCCTTCTTGAGCCATCAATATTAGAAATACACATTCGATTTTGAAATCGCTACACTCCGCTATCTCTGACAACCGCTCCTCCGGCACTATTTCACACTACCCTGCCCCGAAGGCAAATTGATGAAGATCATAATACCGGCGAACCTTAACATGTTCAACAAGGACTATGACACCACATCACAATTAAGAATTCTACCACGCTCGAAAATACCAAGTCTCATTACTCCATTATCCCAAACCTGAACATTCATAGTCTGATTTCCTTTCCTCCACTAGAAATAGAATGTTGAACCTCTAAATCATGCATTGAGAAAAACCTCCCTTCAAGTCATTCTCTGCCTCGACACATAAACAAGCACCCTACCATTACACCAACACGGTGCGATAATAACGTCTGAACATCATAGCAATCTGCGCGCAGCCTTGAAACCATTGCAAACACATCTACTGAGCCGAAATGATAGAACATCCTTCCGCAAGAAGACGATAATAACTTGTTCGAATGCACAGGGAGAAACATCCTGCCCACATCTGTAGTACCACTACAACTCCTCCATGCCCAATTGACACAAGCGCTGAACATCGTATAAGAATGAATAGGAAGGATATAAAGGCATAAGCCTCAAAGGAATCAAATCACACGATGAGGAATCAACAAAGGGAGGTGCTCCTAATAATCCTGTAGCCTCTCAAAGATAAGTACAAACGTCTCCATACCGATCTGCAAAACTCTACTATACTCGATCATGACTCGTGAGACCTAAGTGAACCTAGTGCTGTGATACCATGTTGTCACGACCGAAAATCCATTAATGGTCGTAATGGCACCTAACACCGCTGTCAGGCAAGCCAACAATAGTTGATTAACTCGATTATTTATTTTAGTATTTTGAAATCAAAATTTTCCTTCAATTAAATAATCAGGAATAAAATTTACAGAGTAAATGATAATGTTTCCCCAACTACAATATTGAACAACTCGTAAGTACCCCCAAAATCCGGTGTCACAAGTGCATGAGCATCAACTAGGAAGTAAAATAAAATACAGCATCTGTCCGAAATACAAATTAGACAGGAAAAGTACAAATAACCCTGGAGGAGACTCTACTGGCTGCGGATCGTAACCTAAAATGTAGCTCGCGGCAAGTCCCCGCATCATCTGTGCCTCAGTGCCCAAAGGACCACCGGACATAAAAGTACCTGCACAAAAATGTGCAACAAGTATAGTATGAGTTCGTAAATCCACGTGTACCCAATAAGTATCTAGCCTAATTCCGGAGGAGTAGTGACGAGGGGTTGACATCGACACTCACTAGTGGTCCAATAATATCAGGTACAGTATAGAGGTAAATAACTATGAGTCAGAGTAAATAAGTGAAATAAACAAGCATAAAATACGTGGTACAAATTCCCCTCTTTACAATGAACTCAAGCTCTCCATTAGAAATCCCCTCCTTAACCGGAGCTTATATATAGATGTAGTGGATCTCCTCAAATAGATTGTCATAATTCAAATCAGGAAAACTGACGGATACACTGGCTTCTTGCCAAATATTACGCACGATTCCATGAGGATATATTATAGGAAATGTCGAGGAGTACGGCCCGATCTAACATAAATATTTAGACTGTGCACTGCCGAGGGTCGAACGGCACGAACCATAAGTGCATCTATTAACCTGCCGAGGCAAATGGCCCGCTCCCATGAGAGTATGGTACATACACCCTGCCGAGGCAAACGGCCCAATCCCATTATAGTAAGAAGCTTTAACGGGTCCATGACCCCCACACACGAATAAACGTGTGAGTTATAATTTCTTTAACGAAAAACCTTTCAATGAAACGTGTATATATATATATATATATATATATATATCACAGACACAATTTCATAGAGGGAGTACAATTGTTTCATGACTAATCATGAAACTCGTGAAGTCTCTACAATAACGAGTCTATCACTCTACGCATGTCTAGTCTCAAGTCATAATGCGAAATAAAAGAATTAAACGAGAAAAGATAATTTCTATAGTGCAAGTATAGCATGGTGTGAACCTAAGTCTACCCATGGATCTAGCTACGTACGGAATCTCATCACCTCGTACATACGTATCCCCCGCATCAAGTTACACATGTTAAATATATCACCTAGGGGTAGTTTCCCCCCTCACAGAGTTAGACAGGAGACTCACCTCGCTCCGAAGTTTCGTAACCGGCTCCAACACCGCTCTAACACCTCAAACTGATGCCCGTCGATCCAAAACTTGTCAAACAATGTACAAACCCATAAATATATACTCTAATACTCATAACGAATCAAGTTAAACAAATTCCCAACTCCATTCGAAAAATCGATAAAGCAACCCTCGTGCCCATGTGCCCGGATTCCGAAATTTTTTGAAGATAAACATTACCCATGGCATCAAGAACTCAAATATATAATTTACTCTCAATTCCATGCCCAAATTCGTGGTCAAAATCCAAAAATACCAATTTATATATTTTTATTCAAAATCCCAAATTGCTACAAATTTTTCATATCTAAATCCATGTATAAACCTTGTATTTAACTCACAACTAGTAGAATTCACTTACCTTATGATTGACGGTGAAGATGGTGATCCAAATCCGCTCCTAGGTCGACTCCCATGGAGGAAATGAGATAATATTATCCAAAACCCGTATTCTTACAACTTATACACTGCCCAGGCGACCCTCCTTCGCGAACACGGCAAGCCTCTCGCATTCGCAAAGCTCAGCAAGCCCAGGCCCAGAAAACTTCTTCGCGTTCGCGCTCCTCACGACGCGTTTGCAAAGCCTTCGGCCCTCACTGCTTCGCGTTCGCAAACCCGGCTTCGCGTTTGTGAAGGCCAAACGGCCTCGGGCCTAGCTCCTCACTTCCTCTTCGCATTCGCGGTTGGGCCTCCACATTCCGAAGCACTGCCAAGCCCACCTACACGTTCGCAGGCCCCTCACCGTATTTGCATAGGGAAAAAATCACCAGCCCAGGAATCCTTCTTCGCGAACGCGCCCTTTCCCCTGCGTTCGCGAAAGACAACTCCAACACCAGCAAACCAGCAATATTTTTCATCCAAATTCGATCCGAAACCACCTTGAAACACACTTGAGGCCCCTAGGATCCCGTCCAATCACACCAACCTATCCCAACACATGACACGAACTTGCTCGAGGCCTCAAATCACATCAAACAACGTCAAAACCCTGAATCATACCCCAAGTTAAGCTTAATGAACTTTAGAACTTCAAACTTCTACATTCGATGCCGAAACCTATCAAATCACGTCTGATTGACCTCAAATTTTGCATACAAGTTACATTTGACATTACGGACCTATTCCAACTTCCGGAATCAGAATCCAAATCCGATATCAAAAAGTCCACTACCGGTCAAACTTCTCAAAAACCTTCGAATTCCAACTTTCGCCAAATGACCCCAAAATGACCTACGGACCTCCAAATCCACATTTGGATGCGCTCCTAAGACCAGAATCACTATACGGAGCTATTCCCAGTCTCCGAATTCCAAACAGACATTGATAATATTAAAATACACTTCAACCCAAATTTATGAAAATCCTTCCTAAATGCCAACTTTCCATAACATGCGCCGAAACGCTCCTGGGTCATCCAAAACCCTATCCGGACATACGCCTAAGTTCAAAACCATCGTACGAACCTGTCGGAACCTTCAAATCCCGATTCCGAAGTTGTTTACTCAGAATGTAAACCTCAGTCAATCCCTCCAACTTAAAGCTTCTGAAATTAGAATTTTCTTCCCAAACTAACTCTGAACTTCCCGAAATTCAGTTTTCACCATACGTGCAAGTCATAATACCTTAAGTGAAACTAATCAAGGCCTCAAACCACTGAACAACACGCTAGAGTTTAAACGACCGGTCGGGTCGATACATTAACACTACATGTAGGTCAATAATCCAAACAACGATGTTAATCAATTTTTGAAAGATATATCTTGGGGGCGTGCACCTACGGTTACAACTATGTCTAAGTATTTTGTGAATGGTTACAAATTTCACACCGACGAATGCTCCAAGTATTAAAAAACAATAACAGTGGGGTGTGTGTCAAAGGTGGTAAAGACAACCAGGATGGGGAAAATGATTATTATGGTGTGGTCAAAGAGATTCTAGAATTATCATATTCAAGTTGGCCAAATAAGAAGATCATACTTTTCCGATACAAGTGGTTTGACCCAACACCTAGAAGAGGTACAAATGTACACTCGCAGTACAACATAATTGAGGTTAATAAAAAGAGGGAGTATAATCGCTATGATACTTTTATAATTGCAGAAAATGTTAGGCAAGTGTATTATGCTCCATATCCATTGTGGAAGGATAAGGCTGATTGGTTGGTTGTAATTAAAACTAAGCCTGTTGGTAGGGTGAAAGTTGAGAATGTGCTAGATGTTGCTTACCAAAACGATACCTCAAGTGTTAACCAAATGGTGGATGATCAGTTAGAAAATGACTTAGAGCATCCTCAATGCTTATTAGAAGAAGTTGATATTGAGGAAATAACAACCATAGAAAATGAGGACAAAGAATCACCTAATGAAAATGAAATAAGTGAAGAGGAAGAATTTTCGAACGAGGAAGGATACTTCGAAGACGAATAGCATGTTAGTTTTTTCAAGTGCTCTCAACTTATATAGATTTATATTCTCAATTCTAATATTTTATTTAATTTATGCAGATGACCGTTAGGGGTTGAGGTAGGTCTAGGAAGGACAAGAGGCATATTGATCATGATGACGGTGCTACACCGTCATTTCCTTCCACTCCATACTTGCATCCCTCCGCTGCTGATGGCTGGTAGCAATCTTCTAGGCACACATCTCTTCCACCACATCCATCTAGTCATCAGACAACCTGCCATTCGCCCTTCCAGCAGTATTCTTACCATTCTACACCACAGGGCTATACCCACTTCCTCCACATGATCTTGCATATAGTTACATTGGTTCATCGAGTCATCAGTCACAGGGCCATGTGGTGATACGCCTGTCATCTGCTCCATTTTCTTCATCACCAGTTAGATCACATCCATCTATATTTCAGCCAACCGGATCGCAGTAGGGGTCTAGATCGCAACAAGGGTGCGGATCGCAACCATCTTCATCAGCGACCCTATCTCCCTCTTTACGGAGTTCGTCTCCTAGCATTTTTGGACTCCACCTTCGGGATAGTAGCGCTGAGAAAATGCCTCTCCTTCTGCGCACGCTTCCAATTCATCGGAGGAAGATGATCTAGAGGAAGTGCGGTATGATCGTTATCATAGGATGATCATCAGGCCTGAGGGCAATGGGTAAGATTTATTTATTACTTCTTTGTTTTTGCTGAATTATAATAGCTAGTCTTGTTTATTTAATGTTATTTCTATATTGCAGGTTCATACTTAATCATCAGACTACAAAGATAATCACTGAAGATCTTGGCTGGTTGTATGATGCACCCTATGCGACTTGGAGTGACTTTTCACCGGAGCTCGTGGAGTAAAATTTCAACCAACTTAAGGTTTTAATACAATTCTTATCTATTTAAGCATTATATTATCAATATTTTCATTTAACGTTACACACTTTATTTGCAGACTAAGTGTGCCTGGGAGAACCGGTATAACAGTGCCATTCTTGCAAATTTTGAGTTCAAATGACGTAAGAGACTATCTGATTCCTTCTATTCTGCTCGGAAGAAGACCAAGAATCCTTTATGGGTTCTACCGCACATATGGGAGGATCTACTGAGGCAATGGACCACTGAGAAGTTTGAGAAGAAGAGTGAACATGGAAAGAAGGCTCGAGCATCTGAGAAGGGTGGCTCATTGCACTGTGTGGGTGCAAGGAGCATGGGGACTGCGAGGAGACTGCTGGTAATTCCTTAAAATATTTAATTCTATATTTATCAAACTCTATTTATATATTTTAATTTAGTTAACATGTTTTATTATATTTATAGGAAAAAAATATGGGAGGAAGATGACTCATGATGAATTCTTCATGGAGATTCACATCCGGAAGAAGAAGGCACCGACAGATCTAACTGATGGGTCGAGGACCGGGCGGAAACTACATATGTAAGTTTCATAACTACTATAACTTGAAATTAATGTTTATAATATTATATAGTTAATAATTTTCTATCTTCTAAATAAAGGGTCGCTACAAGATTAATGTGGAGGAGTACACTCAGAGCTTGCCACTGAATGAGCAAGGCGAGCGACCACCCATTTCCGACGAAGAAGCGCAGAAGATATGGTTGGATGTTGTTGGTGGTCCTGAAAAGGGGATACCATACGGCCTTCCGAAGATATCATTTCGGCGCTACAGGGCTGGATTGCAAGGAGTAGGGACTTCCGCCCAAGGCGAGGCAATTGATAGGTCGACTATCTCGTCTATGGAGAAGAAGATCGCAAAGCTGACAGTAGAGCTTGAAGAGACAAAGGCTAGAGAACAAAAGAGAGATAAACAATTTGATACCCTTCACGTTTATCTAGAAAAGAGGGACCAACAATTTAATCTCCTTCAAGGTCAGCTGACCAATCTTTTTGCTAGTGGTGCTTTCCCCATTCCCCGATCTCGTGAGCCTTCCCCAGATGCTAGTCCTTCTCGTCGTGATCCTTCGAACCATGCCGATGATGAAGCTTTTAGTAGTGAAGATGGAGGTGATGCAATTCAAAACACTCATTGAATGATGTTTGAACTTTTAACTTGTGAAACATTTGTTGTTGGGTATTATATTTTGTTAATATAGTTTAGTGGAGATGGAGATGATGTTTTGTTAATAATATAGTTTAGATAGTTGTTATTGTTGTTGTTATTATTGTTATTATTGTTGATATTGGTTGAATGGCAGCAATGTAATGCTGCCATTATAGGAGATTGGATGTTGGCAGGTAGTGCAGCTATAAAACGGCTGTATTCTGCCAAAACAATACCCAGCAAACCGACCGCCTACCGACCGAAGTTGGTCGGAACTGTTCATTTGAATTTCCCAGAAATTCAAAGTTACCAACCGACTTCGGTCGGAATTGTTGAATTCAAATATTAAATATTTTAACAATTTCGACCGATTGCGGTCGAAATTTTTAATTTTATATTTTAAATATTTTTTAAACTTTCCAACCGAAATCGGTCGGAATTAAATAATTTTTAAAAATATTAATAATTAAAGTTTTGACCGACGTTGGTCGCTAATTTAAAAATAAGTTAAAATTATTTTCAAAACTACCGATCGAAGTCGGTCGGTATGGTTATTTTTTGTCAGATAATTTGGTCAAAGTGCGTTGGCGAATACCGACCGAAATCGGTCGATAATATCGATCGACTGCGGCCGGCTACCCTATTGCGACCATTCATTTTTATAAAATCCTATTTATAAAACAATAGTTGATTCGCCTGATTTTGGTAAAGTTTTTCAATACTAGCATTACTTTGGGTCTAATGGTCCGTTTATATTGGCTGAACTGCCACACCTTATGCTTCTCATGAGTGATACATTTATTCTTAAATGGACATATACAAATATTTTGTAACGATACGACCGGTCGTTTTGAGCTCTAGCACGTCGTTCGGCTGTTTGAGGCCTTGAGTAGTTTCACTTTAGGTATTATGACTTAATATCGGGGTTGGATTCTTATTTCGGAAGTTGGAGTAGGTCCGTAATGTTAATTATGACTTGTGTGAAAAATTTGAGGTCAATCGGACATGATTTGATAGGTTTCGGCATCGAAGGTAGAAATTTGAAGTTCTAAAGTTCATTAAGCTTGATTTGGGGTGTGATTCATGGTTTTAGTATTGTTTGATGTGATTTAAGGCCTCGAGTAAGTCCGTGTTATGTTATGGGACTGGTTTGTGTAACTTGGACGGGGTTCCGGGGGCCTCGGGTGTGTTTTACGGTGGTTTCGGATCAACTCAGGCTGTTTTGGCTGCTGCTATTACTGGTTCTGATGTTGTCTTTCAAGAACGCGAAGGGAGTCCCGTGATCACGAAGGGAGGATTTTTGGGCTGCTGATGGTTGTTCATTGCGAACGCGGCACGGGGGCCGCAAACACGGAAGACGGTCTGGAACAGCCCACGCGAACGCGGGAGAGCTGCCGCGAACACGTAGAAGGAAGAGGGAGCGGGGCCTGGAGCAGTTGGCCATCGCGAACATGGTGGTGGAACGTGAACGTGAAGGGTGGTGGTGTCAAATGTTCGCGAACGCAACCAGGATGACGGGAACATGAAGAGAAAATTGGAGGCAGTGTTTCTTTGGCCTTCGCGATCGCGAGGGTATTTCCGCGATCGCGAAGAAGAGCGGACCTGGGCAGTGAAGTTTTAAATACAGGATTTGGCCATTTTTCACTTGGTTGGGTGATTTTTGGAGAGCTTCAAGGAGGGATTTTCATCATCTATGTCAAAATAAGTGATTCCCGCGTATTGTGAGTTAAATACAAGATTTATACATGGATTCAAGCATGAAAATTTGTAGACATTTGGGATTTTGAAGAAAACAAAAACTAAAAATTTATATTTTTGGATTTTTACCACGAATTAGGCAATGGAATTAAGAGTAAATTATATATTTGAGTTCGTGATGCCATGGGTAATGTTTATCTTCGAAAATTTTCGAAATCCGGGCACGTGGGCCCGAGGGTGATTTTATCGACTTTTTTAGCGGAGTTGGAAATTGTTGTAAATTGAATTATAATGAGTATTAGGGTATATATTTATGGATTTGCACATTTATTGACTAGTTTTGGAGCGATGGGCATCGGTTAGAGTTGTTGGAAAGGCTTTAGGGCTGGTTATCGGACTTCGAAGCGAGGTAAGTCTCCTTTCTAACCTTGTAAGAGGGAATTAACCCCATCGGTGAATCAAATTATTATGTGTTTCTATTTGTGGGGGCTACGTACGCACGAGATGACGAGAGTCAGTGCGTAGCTACTATTATGCTTATGTCCGGGTAGTTTAGGACCCATATCATGTTGTACTTGCGATATTTGCGCCCTACTTGTTAATTTAATTGCTTAAAACATTTAGAAACTCGATAAAGGAATTGTAAAAAGGTTAAATTTCATTTACTTGACCGTTAAATGAGAATTTGAAATTCTTGGAATATTTGCCCCTTAATAAATCTTGAATTGGTTGTTTAATGTATTTTCTCTTTTGTGGAGCGGGTTGAACGCCTCAGTAGTAGATAGATGCATCTATGGTTTGTACCGTTCAACCTTCGGCAGTGCACCGTTTAAATATTATGTTAGATCGGGTTGTACGACCTCGACATGATTTGCACATGATATATTTTTTGGAATTGATAATAATTGATATTGCTTTCATTGGCCCGAGATACAAAAATGTTAAATGATGAAAATAAATTTGGAAATTTCTTATGAACAAAAGAATTGTTTAGTTATTTCATGATATTGAGCTTACAGTCGTTCTATGTAATCCATGCTTAATTATATTATTGATATTTTATTTATAGCCCATAGTGAGTGTCGAAGTCGACCCATCGTCACTACTTCTTCGAGGTTAGGCGGGATACTTACTGGGTACGTGTTGATTTATGTACTCATACTAAACTTGCTGCACATTTTTGTGCAGGTGCATATATGTGTAGTGGCCTTGTGGGCGCAGAGGCATCATTATTGCGGGAACTTAGGTGAGCTGCCTTCCACGTTACGAGTCCGCAGCCAGCAGAGTCTCCTTCAGAGTATTTATATTTCTCCTGTCCAAATTTGTATTTCGGACAAATGTTGTATTTTATTTTACATTCCTAGTTAAGGCTCATGCACTTGTGACGCCTGGTTTTGGGGTGATTATGGGTATTCCTGTATTGAAATTGTTAAAAATATTATTATTTACTCTGTAAATTCCATCTTATACTATTTTATTAAAGGAAATATGATTTCAAAAATATTAAAATGAGAACCAAATTAAGTATTTATTTTTGGCTTGCCTTACAGCGGTGTCCGACGCTATCATGACCTTTAATGGATTTTGGGTCGTGACAACATGGTATCAGAGCACTAGGTTCACTTAGATCTCACGAGCCATGAGCATGTCTAGTATAATCTTGCGGATTGGTACGGAGATGTCAGTACTTATCTTCGAGAGGCTACAGGACTGTTAGGAGCACTTCCTTTCTTGATTCGTCATCGTGCGATTTGATTCCTTTGAGGCTTATGCCTTCATTCCCTTCCTATTCAGTCTTATTTGACATGAAGCGCTTGTTATAAATTGGGAATCAAGGAATTTTAATGGTACTACAGATGTGGTGCAGGATGTTTCTCCTTGCGTATTTAATTGGGCTATTGTCGTTGCCTTGCGGAAGGTCGTTCTGTCGTTGCAGCTCAGTATCAGTATTACCTAAGGTTTTGAGATTTGGCATTGATTGTTATGACGATTCGTGCATTGCTATCGCACAGTGTTTGAGTAATGGTAGGATACTTGTCTATGTGTAGGGGCAGTGAATGATGTGAAAGGAGTTTTTTTCTCAATGCATGATTCAAGGGTTCAGTGTTTTTATTTCCAACGGAGGAAAGGCATCCAGACTAGGAAGGTTCAGGTTTGGGTTGATGGAGTAACGAGACTTGGTATTTTCGAGCATGGTGGAATTTTCATCTGTGATGTTGTGTCGTCATCCTTGTTAAATGCATTAAGTTCGCCGGTGTTATGGTCTTCTTCAACTCACCTTCGGGGTAGGGTATTGTGAAATGGTGTCGGGGAAGCGGCTGTCAGAGATTGCGGTGTGCAGTGGTTTAGGATCAAATCGGTGTTTCTAGTGTTGATGGCTCGAGAACGATGATCTTCGAAAAGGTTTAAAGTTGGTAGCGATCGATTGGTTCAAGTGCTACAGAGATAGATTTTGATTTAAGGAAACAACTGGGCAGCGAAGGATGAGGAAAGACATGTGGGAGGTATCTTGTCGCGGTTAAGTTACTAGAAGGCCAAGTGTGAGAAGTAAAAGTCGAGTAGTTGCTTAAAGGATGGGGTTTGACCAAAGTGGGAGAGTGCCAGAGTATCAGATGGGTTCTGTGGTAGGATAGCTACATGCGTTGAGGAAAGTTTAGAGTGATTTGGAACTCATGGTGGACAGTGACTAAGTCTACGAACTTAATTTGGAATATTGGCTGCTATATGGAGAAGGGTTGGATACGACGGAAAAGAGTTGCGTGATATGAAGAAGGATACAACATGATTTTGGATTGGAATGTATTGTCGCACCTTTAGTTGATGGCCATGAGGATTGAACGGACTTGTACAGCTGGTGAACGAGCACGGGCTCAGGATGGTTTATTGGTTTCGTGGTAATTGTACTCGGTGCAACGTTGTTGGAAGATGTAGGCATGGAATAACCACAGGTGGGTTTTTTCTGGTGAGCAGGTTAACTGTTGCGTGGTGTTGATTAATCTTCTACGAAGAATTTTACTAGCTATCCGGTAAGAGGTCGAATATGTAAATGTGGCTAGTGATTCAAAGCGTTCATGAAATGGTTAACAGGAATATTTCGAGGAATTTGGCGGGTCGATTACGCAAGGTCATGTAAGTAAGGAAGAAGGAATCTTGGTAGGTTCCAGGGTCATGTAATGGTAGCTTCAAGCTTAAGTGGGAGAGCCCCACCACCTACGATTGGATTTCATGGTTGTCTACTTGTGAGGTTTCTGGTTATCGGCATATTGGTGGGTTGCTACGACTAAGGAAAGAGAATATCAGTGGTGATTTGAGCCAAGGATTTGAGGAATGTGTGTTATATTTTATCGGTTCATGTTCAGGTTTTGGTAAGACTTAGAGTCTATGCTTCGTGTGGATGTGATGTACAAGGAAAGGAATTCAGCCGATTACTTCTTTGAGAGGGTGTTCATATGCCAGCAGGGCCTTGGAGTTTGATTATATTCGGGAACAAGTCAGAGTGGGTGACTCTCAACAATGGTTCTAGTGGGTTCAAAAAAGAATTCAAAGTGCGGTGACTAAGGATTTTGAGCCAGTTGTATGGTTAAGTATCGAGCTTTTGCAGTGGATTATGAAAGGGGCTTGGAGTATTCTATGCTATCATCAGTCTACGGTGTAGCATTTGAGGAATGGGAGAAAATAACTTCGGATTCATAGAGGAATTATCAGAACGGGTGTACCAGTTGAAGATGCGAATGTGAGCATCAGGAGGGTATGAGTTAGTTTATGGGTTTTGAGACAGCATGGTCTTGTGAAATAAAGTCACTCAGATGAGTGCGGATTTGGGTTAGTTATGTTTTAAATGGAGCTATTATTATTCCTAAGGCAAATCCGGAGTAAATTAGAAGAAGTGGCTCGGTTGGTAATGGTTGAATCAGCACGGTTATGGCAGTGACTAGTTTCTCCAGCATGAAGTTATACATGTAATTTTTGGTTGTACACTTGGGCTTGAGCGCCACCACAACTTGGCTGATTTGGGAGGTATTCGATTCGTATGGCTTTGTTGTGTAAAGGGATTTCCGGAAGAGTTATGGCAGTTTAAATCACGACATGAGGTTGTATTTTCTGCGGTTTGGGAATTTAGTTGCGTGTTGCATTGGTTCTTCTAAAATGAGCTGTCACGACCCAATTTCACCTGTAGGTCGTGATGGCGCCCAACACTACAGCTAGGCAAGCCAACTAATAAATTAAGCGTATATTGATAAAATTTAAAACCAAGAAAATATAAAAAATAAAAAAAAACCAAACTCAACCAATGTGTGTGCCAAGACCTGGTATCACAAGTGCATGAGCATCTAGTAGATTATACAAAACTCCAAATACTGTCTGAAATGAAATAGACAGAATGTAAATATAAGAAGAGATACTGGTAGCTGCAGAACGGCTCAGAAAGGCAGCTCACCACTATGCCTCAGGATGACGTGGGTATGTGATGATAGGTCCTCCACTAGTACCTGTCTCAGATCCTGCACAAAAAGTGCAGCAAGTGTAGTATGAGTATGTAAACAACGTGTACCCAGTAAGTATCAAGCCTAATCTCGAAGTGGTAGAGACGAGATGGCCGACTTTGACACTCACTATGGGTCAATAATAATAATTGAAATAAAACTAGGATATTTAAATCAGCATGATTTACAGAATTTACAATAATTTATTTAATCTGCGGAAATAATCAAATTCCTTCAAATGTAACAATTCTCAATATATTAATTAAATTCCTTCAATTTAAATAATTTCCAATTTATTAATTAAATCTCATTTACAAGAGTAACAATTAATTCCTTAACAAGCAAGAATAATCCATTAAATTCCAAGGATTTTCCAATTTATCAATTAGCTTCGCAAGCTGAAATAAATTATTAAAGTATCGTGTAATTATTATTATTAAGCACGATTTCTGCCGAGGACGTACGACCCGATCCAGAGTGTCGTGTACACTGCCGAGGGACGTGCGGCGCTATCCATAGATGCATCTATCCTGCCAAGGCATTCGGCCCGCTCCACAAGAAAGGATGACATTTTCTTATGTGCCTCCAGAAGGAGAGTATATTTGTTATAAGATAAATTCGGGAGGAGAACAATTTCTTTTAACCATTAATTGATTTAAACAGAAAATCAAGTCTATGAAATTTTCATACTTTAATATCTTTATCTAACAATTCACAATATATTCATATATATCAATTAATATTAATTAATTAAAGAATGCAATTTACACAAGTAATGCATGCTTTGAGTCCTAAACTACCCGGACTTTAGCATTAATAGTAGCTACGCACGGACTCTCGTCACCTCGTGCGTACGTAGCCCCACAATTAGCAACAATTATTTAATTTTAATCACCTATGAGGTAATTTCTGCCTCACAAGATTAGACAAGAGACTTACCTCGTCTTGCTCAAATTTAACCCACTAGAAGGTCTTTTCCACGATTATCCAACTCGGTCGAGCTCGAATCTAGCCAAAATAATTCGATACAATCACTAAAAATTATAAGAATCAATTCTATAAGAAAATACTATATTTTTAATAAAAATCCCGAAATTAATTGAATATTCGTCCGTGGGGCCCACATCTTGAATATTCGAATACCTCTGTTTTTATAACTTACAGATCTGTCCAGTCCGATCAGGGAGCTCGATCAAGGAGCTCGATCAGGGAGCTCGATCAGGGGAGCTCGATCAGGGGAGCTCGATCATGGGAGCTCGATCTTGGGAGCTCGATCTCGGGAGCTCGGTCTCGGGAGCTCGATCTTGGGAGCTCGGTCTTGGGAGCTCGATCTCGGGAGCTCTATCTTGGGAGCTCGATCTCAAGAGCTCGATCTCGGGAGCTCGATTTTGGGAGTTCGATCTTGGGCCAGAATTTCCAGCAGAAAGGAAAAATTGCAGCAGCTGTTTTAAATCCAACTTTTGATCCGTTAACCATCCGAAACTCACCCGAGGCCCTCGGGACCTCAACCAAATATACCAAAAAGTCCTAAAACATCATACGAACTTATTTGAAAACTCGAATCACATAAAACGACGCTAAAATCACGAATTATGCTCCCATTCAAGCTTCATGAAACTTAAAATTTCTAACTTCTACACTTGATGTCGAAACCTATCAAATCAACTCTGATTGACCTCAAATTTTACACACAAGTCATCAATGACATAACGGAGCTATGAAAACTTTCAGAACTGGATTCCGACCTCGATATCAAAAAGTCAACTCCCCGATCAAACTTCCAAAGTTAAATTCCTATTGTAGCCATTTCAAG
>AWOL01S0022566.1:2626-23091 GCA_000715115.1 Nicotiana otophora
CTCCTCTATTTATAGAAGAAAGGAAGCAGCTGCGAGGCTTTTCAGGAAGCAGTTGCAAGACTTTTCTTTAGCTACTTGTAAACTGTCTGCATGAGCTGCTTGCAACCTGCCTGTTTAATAAGAAGCTGCTGCAAATTATTTCATTGAGCTGTTTGCAACCTGCCTGCATCAGCTGCTTGTAGATAAACTTCAACAGAGTACTAAATGGATAATCTTCTTCAGGAAGAATATCTATAGCGGAGTAATAAATGAACATCCACAAATTATTTTCATAACATGTTTTAACCTTTTCGCTGGCTTTCAGAACCAAAAAGAAAAAGAACCAAAAGGATTGACTCTTTTTTTTTTTTTTTTTTTTTTTTTTTTTTTTTATTTATTTATAAATATTTGAAGTTGTGGATAAAAAGTTGACTAGAGCCACTCTCTATGTGACTTTGTTTGAGTTGAAGATGAGGTTTATTTTGACTATACCCACAAATACATCTTCTTTCATAATCGAACTTCAAGGAGTGATGCCAAATTCTAAGAGGTCACAATATCCTTTTGTATAAAAAGTTTGGAAACCCTAAATTCTTTTGAAAAATTACAGAATTATGTATAAAAGTAAACTGAAAGAATTAACAGTAGTAAATTGCATAGTTTTTTCTCGTTTAGTGATAATTTTCTTAATATATTATATCAACAAAATGAATTTCTGTTCGTAACTATAGTTGATTGTTCAACATATAAAAATATCAGATATGCAAATTGAAAAAATATGATCTGACTATATTAATCGTGCAAGTTAGAAATTAGAAATTGCTAAACTAATACCTAATCATGAGATGTTATTATTTTATTTTGGAATTTTATCACTAAAACTTACTAAATTTTTTCTTTTCTTTAGTTCCTACACAAAAATTACCTAAATGTCATTTAAATACATGTTTATCTTTAATCAATGCATTTGATCTTTTCTTTTTCTCCCGACACCTGGTATATCTTTAAGATTATCCAAAGGGACTTTAACTCTTTTTAGACCATCCAAAAAGATAAGTAGGTATAATTATGTTTAACCTTTTTCACACTTAATGAAAATTTAACTAAAAATAATTTCGGGATAAAGTTTAGTATAGCCTTGTTTTTATTTGATTACTAATCCTCGAATAAGTTATATTAAAATGAAAAATAATACCGAGATAATTTATACCTGTCATATAATGGAATAGTAAATCAGGATAAATTATCCCAAAATAAACATTAAATTTAATAATTTTAAAATTAATACAACATATTAAATAATCAATAAAAGATAATTTTAATAATTAATCTTAATAAAACTAATCCCAACAGTTAATCTCAGTATAACTTTTCTTTAGACCAAACCACCTCCAAAGTAATAAAGCACAAAAAGTCTTTTTCTTTTATCCTTCCCTTTTCCTATCCCCATTGCCCACCCCCCAAGAACAACCTTACCCCCTTGTTTTTTACTCTTTACTTTTTATTTTTCTTTTAGGGAAGTTATTTTATTTTAAAATAAGCATAGAGGTTTCACATAGGACAGCAAATAAGCTTTTGTTACTGTCTGCCAAAATGGAGGGTCCTTAGTTTTCTCTTTCTCTTTCTCTCTCTAAGCAAAAACCTCACTACTCCACCATCATCATCTTCTTTCTTCTTCTTCTTCAGCTGCTGCTGGTTTATCTTTCTTCCTTCTGTTTCTTCTTGGGTTTTTTCTTCAGAGATCAATTCAATAGCTTGGTTTACAGGTTAGAAGATTTTCAGTCCTTTTTTTTTATTTTTTTAACTACTAATCTTGGTTTTTTCTTCTTGAAATTTTGACTTTCGCTTCCCTTTTCCTTTGCATGTTATCTATGTGCACTCTGTTTCATATGATTTTGTAGATCTGCTGCTGAAGCTTTAATTTTTCTTTGGTGGGTTAAAATCAGTTATATTTCCTGTTTGAGCTTCATATACTTGTTGTTAAGTAAAGGATTTTTTTTTTCTGTTTCGTGATTTTCTTTTCTATTTTATGTTTTTCCTTTTTGTAATGGGGAATATTCTTTTGTCGTCTCTCTTATGTAGTTTTGCGTAGGATCTTTCTTTTTCTCTTTGGTGGTGATTTTCTGGAAGAAAGGGCTGCTTTAAGAGGAATTTTCTTTTTGCTGCTACTGTAATGTGATATTTGCTAAAGTTACCTCGCTAATTATTTATACACAAAAAAGAAAAAAACATTTAAGTCCAGACATGTTTAAAGTACATTGTTCAACACCTACTGTACAAACCCATTTGAACGCTTGATTTTTTTTGGGGGGACGGGGACGGGGGGTAGTGTTGTGTTGTACTGTTGTAAACTACTTCTATGTCTGTGAGCCGTCAATTGAGTCGTTGAACATGATATTCTGTTTTGAAGAGAGTAAGGTAATAATTTTGTTTTCTTGAAATGAGCAGTGCAAAAGTATTGGAGTGTGATTTTGAATTGTGATGTCTCCACCACTCCTTGTGTTGTACTGTTGTAAACTACTTCTATGTCTGTGAGCCGTCAATTGAGTCGTTGAACATGATATTCTGTTTTGAAGAGAGTAAGGTAATAATTTTGTTTTCTTGAAATGAGCAGTGCAAAAGTATTGGAGTGTGATTTTGAATTGTGATGTCTCCACCAATCCTTGATGTTAGGGAGGAGGAGGGCCAGAGTAATGTAACTCTACTGGCTTCTTCGGCCTCCTTAGGAAGTATATGCAAGAAAGGATCAGAACTTAAAGAGCGAAACTATATGGGGCTTTCTGATTGTTCGTCGGTGGACAGTTGTACAATTTCCACCTCATCAGAGGACAATAATGCCTGTGGATTAAATCTCAAGGCAACTGAGCTCAGGCTCGGGCTCCCTGGGTCCCTCTCTCCCGAAAGGGGCATAGAGACTTGCCCTTTGGCCTCGAACGAGAAGCTCCTTTTTCCCTTGCACCCTGCCAAAGATAGTGCTTTGGCTGTATCACAGAAAACAGTTGTTACTGGCAACAAACGAGGATTTTCAGATGCTATGGATGGATTCTCAGAGGTGAATAATTGAGTCATTACTAAGGATACTGATTTTCTGGTAAAGCTGTAACTGAAGTTACTAAATCTATTCTACAGGGAAAATTTATGCCGAATTCAGGTGTGAAAGCAGGCGATACAAAGGAGACCTCACGTGTTCAACCACCAAAAATGAAAGAGGCAACTAATCAGAATACAGTTCCAGAGAGGACTTCTGCTGTGAATGTGGCTTCAAACCGTGTAGGCAGTGGTGCCCCCGCTACAAAGTGAGTATTTCCTGTTAAGAGAACAAAGTGAGATATCTGGACTTGATTGTAGAAGTGTCTAATCTGTGATCTTTGCTTAATTTCAGGGCACAGGTTGTTGGTTGGCCACCCATTCGATCTTTCAGAAAGAATACATTAGCCTCTACCTCAAAGAACAATGAAGAGGTGGACGGAAAAGCTGGATCACCAGCTCTTTTCATTAAGGTCAGCATGGACGGCGCTCCTTATTTGAGGAAAGTGGACCTCAGAAACTATTCTGCATACCAGGAGCTCTCTTCTTCTCTCGAGAAGATGTTTAGCTGTTTTACTATTGGTAAGCTATTGTGAAGCCTTAACTAGTTCGATCTTTTAGTGATTGGCTTGATTGGCTCAAAACGTAAAATATTTATTTCCAAGATATATGCAATGTCCGAGTTACTGCTATTTCCCTGTTATGTCAGGTCAATATGGATCTCATGGAGCTCCTGGGAAGGAGATGTTAAGTGAGAGCAAATTGAAGGATTTGCTTCATGGATCTGAATATGTACTCACTTATGAGGATAAAGATGGTGACTGGATGCTTGTCGGTGATGTCCCTTGGGAGTAAGCTCTTGCTTGTTCATATATATATTTTTTGTAAGAAATGTTCCATATTGTGGATATCAACACTTTTTCCCAATACTTCCTGGTAGTCTGCATTTTCCTTTGGAAAAAGAGGAATTGAACACATGTAGTGTGTGAATGTAGTCTATACATGTCACTCGATGCAACTAATAAATGCAACACTGCTCCAGGTCTGGGAATGTATCTACTATTTAGACTATATGGATGTCATCTTAAGCAAGTTAGATAAGTCCTGTAACTGAAAGCCCAGCTGCTACTGCTGCAATAGTTCCTATTTTAGTGAGAAACCCCACCTTATAGCAGGGTTCAGGGAGAAGGAGGCCAATGTTATAAATATTCATGAGTTTTTACTGTGAGCAAACCACACAATTGAACCGTTTTGCACCTGGAACAAGGTCCCTCCACCACTTCAATTTGACCAATTAGGAATCTGTAAATAGATACTATGTGGTCAATTTTATCATCTCATGTTGTATGTTTGCCTCTTTTTAGAAATTTGCGACTGTGAAGCTAGTTGACTGAGAATTTGAGGATTGAGAATTATCTGCTATGTTTATATCGATAATTGTTGTCTTATTTCTAGCATGTATGATTTAACAAATTCTATTGTGATGTCGTGCAACATACGATTGACCTACTCGCCACTTTCAGAAAATCCAATTAATCATCAATATGTGACATTCATCCCTTGCTTCATACAAGTTCAATTATTAGTATTTCTGTTTTCTATAATTTACACTGTAACAGTTAAAACAACATTCTAATCTTACAGTCAGGAAAAGAATAATCTTATGATGCAGAACACGATTCTGCAAGTTTTCCACAGCTTCATTTAGATTTGCCTCCATGGCCAACGTGTGACTGTAACTTTATTCAGTATGTATGAACAGAGATTTAGTCCTCTCTTGCTCTATCTCCTTTCTTGTTCTTTTTCAAGGTTAAGTATGTGAGTCTACTATAATAATGATTGACCCGAACAAATTGTTTTCTTGATTCTGTTGCCTCCTGAACCAAATAAAAGTACCAATAGTACTATTTGTAATGAATCTTTTTGAATGTAATTTCTGTTTGATAATTTGTATATTTGATAGTGACTATGTTTTTTAATTCCTAATTGGCATATTGCAGGATGTTTATTGATACCTGTAAAAGGCTGAGAATCATGAAAGGTTCAGATGCCATTGGCCTGGGTGAGTATCACTTCTTATTGAACACGCTATGTATTATTAGTCTACGTCATCCACACTATGAAAAACGTAAAGGAAGTACCTTTTCCTCATTGATCTCTCCCCATTATGTTCTCAGGGTACGTATCTCTAGTATTGTATTTTGCCACTTGGTGGTAAAGTAGAAATATACAAACTGTGAAACAGAAATTTATCAGGTTTCAACATTTCAAGTTCTGTTTGATTATCCACGAACCTTGTTGAAGTAATATGTTTTCAAACAGAATTACCTAGGTAGTATGATTTGTAAAAGATATTACAGAAGAAATAATTAGAGGTTATGGAATGCTTGTTTAGAGTTGTTCTCACCCCAGCTATCTTAAGAAAGTTGCTCGGAATTGTAGGGCATTCTGCATTTCTCTTGTGAGATGGAAAATGAAGGGGAATGGTTAATTAACCCCCACAACCAAAAGGAGAAAAGCAATAGGCTATTGTACATTTAAGGATAGGGCATCGATAACATTATGAAGTGCAATTTGTTTCCTAGGCCTGTATTTAAGCTCCTATCAAATTTCCGCAAATGTTTACCCAGTTATCCATTTTCATAAGCTGATTCTTGTGCAGACTGATGATGATAAACTTGGTAGAAATTTATTAATATGTGTTAATATGCAAGTCAAGTAAAGTTTTTGATACTGCTTGAATCTTTATAATAGCCAACTCCTGCATCTAAAGATTTGATTGACGTTCGCTTCCAGAAACATGATACATTGCCACTAACTTTTGTTCATTTATATGTGCAGCCCCAAGGGCTATGGAAAAATGCCGGAGCAGGAATTAGCCTATCTACTCATGATTAAAGCTATCCATCCATCAGTACTGGTACAAAAGGAAACGGAGAAAGGGTGAAGAGACTCATAAACTCGAATCCTTTTTAAAGCATTAACAATGGCTGGTTGTTGGTCCTGGACAGCACAGCATGGGTAGATGCTTTACCTAATTACCATTGGTGTTTCTCATATTTGCGTAATTAATGTCGTCTAAGCTCTTTATCTTGTCTATTAAAAAGACCCTTTGATATTGGAGTTTGTCTGCAAACTAATGTGTGGTGAACTGAGAGTTCTTCTAGAGGTAATTTAGTATGTTAAGTGTATTGCTTGTTGAAGTTTCTTTAAGTGTGTACTCAAGACCAAGTTTGTGGTTATTTTGATCCGGCATGTGTGTGCACTCAAGTACTTGTTATTTCTCTGTATGAATAAATGTGTCCCTCTCACACTTCATCAGTAACTAGTTTTCTGACTTCTCTAATCTCTAATCTCACCATTGCATCTATGTGGTCATTAATTGGCGATAAGCAGGATTATCAATAAACAGGTCATAAAAAGTAGAAAGTAACCTTTCACCCGGATCCTTGTTGATGTAGCTTTGAATTACTAGAAACAGTTTTGCAGTATTGTATATGGAGCACACTGCAAAATATATGGTTTGTTTAGAAAGGCCACGGCATTATTGTGTCTTGAAAGGCCATGTACCCTTCAACGTAACTGTTCTTTTGCTGATGTTAGAAATTTGAATTATGATATTCCATGATCTTTTATTTTACTTCATTGTTTGCTCGGCCACATCCTTAGATGCTTGTATTTCCTTTATTTGAATATGTTAGTCATAATATCTATGGCAGGCATGCCACTCTCTTTTGATAGGTAGGTTGCATTATTGAAACAGTATAATTCTTATTAGTGAAATATGGACCAAATTTGTTTGTCACCACTGAGGTGATGAGAGGTTTCTCCAACCAACTCAACTATACATGGCAGAAATTTATTTTAAGTTGGGTTTGGCTTTTCGTTGAAAATTGCATGGTTGGTAATAAGATCCGATTTCTTGGCAGTTGAATACGTCCATGTAATAGTTTGACATAAAGGACAAGATTTGTGCTTGGGATAGTGGAAGTTCGTTCTACTTAATAGGTTGTGTAGCTCACATTTGCTCGTCTGACACTTGAAAAGAAAGATTTGTTTCTTCATACACAGTTCTGAGGCTTTTTCCAATGCCAACAATTGAATCCGTACTATTAACTGTGCAGAAGATTGGGAGAATCCTGAAATAGTAGGGGATGCTATACCAATTACAACCTTTCAATTTCCCATACTTTAATGAGTATTTTCTTTTATTTGCAGAACCTTACCATTAGCGCAAATATTGTTGAATTTACTATAGTTGATTTCAATTAGCTTGGGATTGTCGTAACTAATTAGCTGATAATAGTTTCGATTTCTTGCAAGTTTAGTTCGGGGCTCAAGGGTACCAATTATCGTTGATGTTGTAAATAGTTCAGATTGTGGTGTCGCGATTGTAAACATTAGAAATTCTGTTACCATTATTGTCCAATTAGGTCTTGTTAATAAAAGAAAGGCAGGTTATTAACAAATGGAACTACTATACCTAATGGTATTTGGATAACAAGCAAGTCCAGTGGGCTAAAATGTTTTATAAAATAGCATAGTTTTCAGCAATTGTGGAGGATAGAGTCTTGAGTCAGATAATTGACAGAAGAAGATACTGCATACAGAGGAAGGATATGGGTTTAGTAATAGACCCCCATTTTTTGATGTTGGGAAGTAACCCAACCACATTTCAGACTGTGGCAGTCTTTTTATTGCTGTTTTGTTAAAATTTTCTTTTTCAGCAGCGTTTTGAATGCTATCTAGAAGACTATGGTGGAGAATGTAGATTAGAGGCGCAAAATTAAATTGAACTCATAACTTTGGAGAGCATAAATTTTGTATTTTAAACTTCATTAAAATTGTAATAAACGATAGGTCTGCACTCATAGTTTTAAAAGTATAATGGATTCAATACTAAGAGTCTTAAAAGTTGAACTTATAAAATTTATATCCTGAATCCGTATTTAAATCTGGTGACACGCCTTATCTTCATTTGTGATATGAAAATTAGTTTCTCTTAAAGCAACTCTGATAGGTTAGTCTCACTATTTATCGAGGGAAAAAAGTAACCTATTCTTCATTTGCAATTACTACCAGAAAACCATTTTAAAAAGAGAAAAGGAAAGAAACCTCTCTTAAATAGATGAATATGTCAAGTGTCATAAATATAAGCTAACCACTGCGCCCTATATATTAACCAACAGCTCTACGCCTTATTATATTTTTAATGATATGGGAGTTACGAATATATACTACTATCAATTCAGCAACATGCAATCTGTGATTAACAACAGTTTAGGAAAAAAATTGTTTTTACAATGAATTGGGTTAAACATCAATCTAATGCTCCATTTTAAAGGTAAATTACAGTTACCACTAATTCTCTTAGTTAGAAATAGAGAATCCAAGTTATTAGCATCAAGTGACTAAACACTAGTGTGTATAACTCAAAGAGGAAGTACTTTAACAACTTAATAAAACAGATTCAGTTCGATGTGTTTTTATTTATTGAAGGTGCGACAAAATAATTATTTTTTTCAGTTGACTTTAATAATGATTCAATTTTATTCTTTTGTGGTGGTGATTGGTTGATAATTCCAACTAGAAACTATTAATAAGAGTGTTAGTTGGGCCAATCAGAAAACTTATTTGCTGTTATTAATCAACTCTTTAATAATTAGCTGCATAATGATTGGCCAAAATTAGCTATGTGAATAATCGCTTACCAAACCGATACTTGCAAAGCCATACAATAGTTATTATTTATTTTTGGCTTTTTCTTAAAAAAACAAAAATCAACAACGGTGGACCCCATGAACTAGTGGAATAGGGAAATTACAATATGAAATTTTAAATCCTAAAAAAAAAAAAAAAAAAAAAAAAAAAATTGAACCTCAATCTAGTTCTATGATGAAAGTATGTGTAAATGTAATTAGTTGCCTCTATTAGGCTTTTCTTTTTGGTACTTACCGTTAATTAAGACTACAAGCTCATTTTGAGTTTCCTATGCGTGTTAAGAAAATTGATCGAGAATATCGGAGAACAAAGTAAAGGAAAGTTTGCACTTTTAGTCCCTTACATGTCAACAAATTCTTATTTTATTCTTGTGATATCTGGCTAAGTATATTTTACTTTTAAATAATTGAAAAATGCAATTTTGGGATGCCTCTACTTATGAAATTTCACAAATTTAACGAATTATATATCATTACATCATTTCCTAAAGTACTAAGGGACCAAAAGAGAAATATTCGAATAAGAATTGACCACTTTAATTTCTTCATAAGAGTCCTTGTAACCCTTTTTCTATCCCTACTTTTCTTTTTACCCCATTAACCAAAAAGTGCTAGAAAATTAATTTTCAATACTTTGTTGGACATTCAAGAAACTTTGTATTACAAGTACAAATTTCGGATTTTATTATTATTATTTTTTTTTGACAAGGGCAGGGATTCAACGTGTTTTTTCTTTCATTAGTGTTTACGTGGAGAACAAAAAGAACTAGGTGTTCAAAATATAATTGCTTCATTGCTCTTTAGCATCTCTTTTTCCATAATTGGTTATGGCATTATTGTTGTTACTATTTTTATACTACCTATTAAATCTTTTAACCCCATATGTTTTGACAAGAAAAAATCTCACCTGTTACATGGATCTAATATTTGCGCATGTAGGACTCAACACAAGAACGTGAAAAAGAAGAAGATCCAAGTTCATTGAATAAAAGGGATAAGACCTTAGCTTAAAATTCAATTTATCAAATAGCCAAAAATAAACGTGTACAAGTCCACCGAAAGTGTCAAAGTCTGGAAGTTAAAGTGTCCAAAAATTTCCAAAAATAAATAGCAGACCATTATTTTTCTTTAAGAGAAGAAGACCATTCATGAATTATTCAATGAATATATATAATGGGATCTTAATATCTGAAAAATCTATCTTGTGTCTTGTTTTGAATTAATGAATATGTATCCTTATGATTGATTTAGCCCCTCAGCATTTGTACACTTTCTGAGGCTATCTTTTTCAAGATAGAAAAATAAATAAGCTTTCTACTTGAAGTCTTGAAAGATCTCAGTTTGTCAATATATATATTGAAATACTTCATTTTTTTGCTCATTTATTGCTTTGTCTGTAAGTAAAAAAAAAGGTGGCAAGATAAATAAGTAAATGGAAAGAATTAATGCTTAATCCTTATCTCTCTATTTCTGTTTCATTATTTTCTTTGTATTGTCATTGTTTGGGCAGAAATAAGAGAGTGAAGAAGGAAAGTGCTTTCTTCTTTCTCTAATTGACAAGCACAAGAGATAGGAAAAGGGAAATTTTCTTTTTCTTCCCTTACCTTTTTTAACCGTAATACAAAATCATGAGAAGGAGATTCTACTACCTTGTACCTTTTCTTTCCTTTATTTTCTTCTATAGTAGTGTCAATTCAAATTCTCTAAAACCAACAACAGCTATAGAACTGGTTCCTACTTAATATTTTACGCTATCAATACAATTAAATTGATTAATATTAGGTTGTTACTTTAATTTATTATATTAGACGTGCTATGAAAGTTACTCTGATCACAGATAGTAGTGCTACTAATTTGGCGAAGGCAGAAGGTGGAGTCAAAATTTCAAGTATATGAGTTCAGGCGTCGAATCCTTTTAAGTTACATGATTCTAAATTAAAAATTTGTACGTATTCATTAAACTTTCTAAAATAAATACATAGTTTTAATCAAAGTTATTGGATTCGACGGAATTCATAGTCGACACTCTAGCTGTGGTCCTAGGCAGAAGGTGGTCATGTGAGTTAGCAACTCAATATTAAAATTAACTAAACCTTATCAAATCATTAATGTAAAAGTTATCTGTAAAGAAAATAAGATCAACTTCATTTAAAGGTATGTTCCTTCTTTATGATGAGAAAGGGTGAGATGCAAAGAACTGTTGCAGGAACATGCACAATCCTTTCTCTTTATTAAATTCATCTTTATACTTATATTTAAATAAAATAAAAAAATAAAAAAAAATAAGAACAAAACCAGTCGATATTTATAACGCTCATATGGAGCATAATATGGGCATTTGCTTACATGGACATGCATATATATTCCCTACACTAATTATAATAATAATTGATTAATCATGCTCATTTATTTAAAAAATCAAAATGAAAGGGTGGTTAAGGGATTCTTAATCAGCAGTTATCTGTTCATAGCATGTGCCCCAATAATAGTAGAGCATCTCAACCAACAGAGAATGCTTTCTTTTTTCCCAAATTAACTCATTTTAAACAGTTGTTCTCTCTTCCTCTTCTAGTTACTCCACTTCTTAATTACGTTATTGTTTCTAGCACCAATGTTTTTTTGCACTCTATATCTGAAATTCATTAACTCCATTAATGTAAGTTCATATTGAACATATATATTAAAAGAATGGAACGTCTGCTACGAAATAATTTTTCAATCTCAGAGTTTAAACTCGAGACTTTTGAGAAAATGATTTTGACCGTCTCACAATCACCGTCAGTGATACTCTCTCAATGATGCGAGATGTTTCGTGTACCGGACTGTCCTGACGCAATGTCCCAAGATTCATCCTGCAATAAGATGCCTCGAGCCATAGGTTCATAAGTCAAATGCGTCTATCTATAACATTGATTTGCTCATTTATATTTAATGTACCTACTAAATGGAAGAACTACCTAGACTACAATTAATTGGTACATTACGAACTGCTGACAACAACATGTTTATACAATAATTAGCTAGGTTAATTAAAATTGGATGGCTGAATATCGATTTTTATTTTAGTTATACAATGATGGGCTACACAAATATTTATTTGAATTTAGTTACCTACTACTTGACCGAATAGTACGATTGTGATAGTGAAATAATGAAATGGCCATGCTATTGCCAGCTCTATCTTAAGGGGAAGACACCTGTTATTGCAGAGTGGCTAAGACTTAAGACTAGAGTAAGAAGAATGTCTTCATATAATTGCTAATTAATTAACACTAAATCTCAGAATATCCAATTTATTGAAATAAGGCAGTAGTAAATTATAAGCAATCGTCCAATGTAATAAATCCTTGAAAAATAATTAACAAATTTTAGACTAAATAAATATAGTGAAAAGTTAATAGTATCTTGAATAACATGTACTTGAAGATTTGATGATGGTGTTAGTCACATTTCCATATGCAACTTTCTGATTTAGATTGTACTTAAAAATTAAGATAATCTTAAACTAAGTTAGATCTCTTTTAATGGTCAGCTTCCTTACACCAAAAAGGCTCTTCTAATTAATGATTATTTTACTAAAAACAAGATCCTTTTCATATGGGGTGTCTAAAAATGTCATGTGACATAGTGGTCATTTCTTAAGCTGCAAACTAATTAAAGCTATTATATATAAACTATAAGGAGATGCCTTTCAACAACATTTGGGCTCAATCTTTGGTTGAAGTATTAATGGAGATCATTTGAATCTATACAAGCAAACTATATTGAAATAGTGAAAAGTGCATTGGTTTTGTATAGAGTTGTGTGCTAATTCTTGTTGAAAGTATAAAGTATCTAATGAGCATAAGCTTGTTTTATGGAGTTTGGTCAGCTAACTGCTGCTGGTAACTTGATAAATGTGAATCAAGACCCCATTTGATTGGCCGGGATGTAATTGATTAATTAACTTTTGCGTGGTTCAAACAATAAATAATTATTTTAGGAACACGTCAAACTTGGAGATTTAAAAGAAAATAAGTTGTTTTCTTTTGGATACATTTTATTAGTAATAGTTGATATACCACTAGTAGTAGTTAATAAGAATGTATTGGTGGAAAAAAGACATGACAAGTGGACAAGCAGTAAGCTGACGGGGCATGGCGCGTGGAGCATCGATATAACGACAGGTGGCACTCTCAATTAGGTGAATTAAGAATGCAGGAAAGGCACAGGAGAAATACTCAAGGGGTAACGTAGAGAAGAGAACCGGGCCTGACAGCTGTCAAGGAAGAAACATGAACGAAATGAATAAAGGTTGCAAAAGAAGGGAAGATACATGAACCATATGTAAATAAGGAAGTAGAATCAGAGCAGTTACAAGGAATCTTTAGTTATAAATATGCCAGTTATTGTTACCTACTGTAACGGGCAATCAATACAATTAATGTCATTAGTGGACCCAAATTAAGTGTGAGAATCGTTATAATATATGCTTCTATATAGTGGCAGAAATCCCATTTGTAAGGGCAAGTAACGATTATTACTGAAATACATATCATTATTCTTTGCATTACTCTTCAAGTTTTAAGCCTTGATTTTGGGGAGTGATTGTCAGTTCATCTCTTATTTTTCTTTATCGATCGTTTTCATTCTTTGATCTATTTTTCCTAAAATTGCTGGAAAAGTGAAGTAAATCTTGGTTATCAGTAACCCATTTTTTTCTAAATATTGACTTTGACCGAGAAATCTATTTTTGATTAAATAAATTGGTTCAGTTACCGGGAATATGATAATCTGTTCACTTTCCAATCTCTAACAATCTAATATGTCTATCATTAACGACAACAATCAGCTAAACCAACAAGGTGCAACTTCACCACACCACACACCAACGGGATCCCCTCAATATTTACGTGGAGGTTCGCCTATAAGGTGCACTTATCGTGGTGACGATCAACAGGGAAGCGACCAAACTGTGGAACAAGGTGCTCTAAAGCAATTGATTGCGGAGCACGTAAATAATGCACTACAAGCTTTTGTTAGTGGATTACCTAATGTGGTGCAAACTCTTCCACCAGTTAACACAGCAATTCTGGAAAACCCGCGTTCATGGCTTGATAATTCTGGAAGTGGAGAAAATCCTAATGAATCCCATGAAGAAGGGTCATGTACTCCAAATAATTCCAATTTACAAAGTTTAGTGCTAACTTTGCAGAAACAGTTGAAGGAGCAGAATGATCGTATAAAGCAGATACCAGGCATACCACCCGTAATCAAAGGGGTATATATTGACAAGTATTCACAACAACCCTGGAAGCCAAGTGCAACACCTTTACGAATTCCTAAAATGTTTAAAATGATGATATTCACAAATATGATGGAACAACTGACCCTCGAGATCATGTAATTGCGTTCACTACTGGCATGAAAGGCAACGACTTAACCAAATAAGAAATCGAGTCGGTTCTGGTCAAAAATCTTGGTGAAACACTCACGAAGGGAGCATTAACATGGTATTCTCTTTTACCTGAAAATTCTATTGATTCTTTTGTTGATCTTACAGATTCATTTATAAAAGCACATTCGGGAGCTCAAATATTAGAGAAAAGGATGGAAGACATCATTAAGGTTAAGCAGGGGAATACAGAATTACTCAGAGAATTCGTAGACAGATTCCATCAGGAGAAGATGATGTTACCTTGAGTACCTGATAACTGGGCGGCTATGGCATTCGCGAGCAACTTGAACGAGAAAAGTTCAGAAGCCACGAGAAGACTAAAGGAAAGTTTGCGAGAATTTCCAGCAACAACTTGGAACGATGTGTACAATAGGCACAGTACGAAGTTGCGGATAGAAGAAGATACGATCGCACAACTAAGGGCCGATGAAAGAGCAGGATCGAGACATGCAGAATCAGAAAAACGATCCGGTAAAAATAGGTACGAGCCGTACATGGGACCTGCAGGGCGAGACTCTTGATCTAAACATGAAAACACTTTATTCGACTCAAGACCAAGGAAAAAAGACACGAGTTCTTCATCTAGGTTCAGAAAGGAACGAGATGCCCAAGGCAATGATACCAATACACAAGCGAGGATAGGAGATTACATCTTTAATATCAGCACCTCCGAGTTAGTAGTTGTTCTAAGAGGTATGAGAGATAAGGTATGGCGGCCTAAAGAAATGAGATCAGATCCAAGCAAAAGAAATTCAGATTTCTGGTACGAGTTTCATAACGATCATAACCATAGAACATCAGATTGTAGAATTCTGCAAGGAAAAGTCGAGCAACTGTTGAAGCAAGGTTATCTTATTGATTTGTTCAGTGAGAAAGGAAGACAATCATATATGAAGAACAAACAAGAGCCCCAAAAACCTCCATCACCACAAAGAACAGTCAACGTAGTAACTGGGGGAGATGAGGTCAATGGAGTAACATATACAACTGCAAAAAAGATGTCAAAAGTCACGGTTACTCACGGGAAGTGAGTTCGCCAGGTCTTGGATGGTGACAGTATAACATTCGATGATGAGGATGCAGACGACTTGATAATTTCTCACAACGATGCATTGGTAATATCTTTACTTGTACATGACACTAACATAAAACGAGTTTTGATTGATCAAGGTAGCTCAGAGAATATCATTTTACTGAGGGTGGTGTATGGAATACAAGCTAATGATAAGGTGATACCAAAGGCGCAGTCCTTATCCGAGTTTGATAATTCGAGCGTTATCACAAAAAGGGAAGTAGTACTCACCACATTTGTAGAAGGAGTTGTCAAGGATACAAATTTTCATGTGGTAGATGCGGACATGGCCTATAATATAATTTTGGGAAGACCGTGGATTCACGATATAGATGTCGTCCCATCCACATTACATCAAGTTATCAAATCCGTGGAGATCACCAATCTTCAAGAAGTATCAACTCAGGGGTGATTGCAAGAAAAATAACCAATGATGCAGACGCGAAATAGCAACTACAGAATTCATTGAGGACGTTGCTACAAAGACCTCAATTGAAGACACACCGGGATAGACTAATAATGATTTGAGACCCGATGTTATTCAAGAGCCAGAAGAAAATGAAAATATTAAGACAACTACTGAAGAGCTCGAAGCTGTAACAACATTTGAACACTAGCCAGACAGAAAAGTTTACATCATAGCAAATTTAAGCCCAGAAATGAAAGGTAAGTTAATTGAATTTTTATGAGCTAACGCGGATTGCTTTTCCTGGTCGCACTCAAGTATGACAGGTATACCACCAGAGGTGATGACCCACAAGCTAAGTGAGGATCCATTATACCCACCTGTCAAGCAGAAGAAAAGGAAGCAAGGATCCTTCAAAATTCAAGTGGTCCATGATGAGGTACAAAAGCTTTTACAAATTGGGTCAATACGAGAGGTAAAGTACCCTGATTGGTTAGCTAATACGTGGTAGTTCCCAAAAAGGATGGAAAATGGCGAGTTTGTTAGATTATACTGATTTGAATAAGGCTTATCCTAACGATTCATTTCCTTTACCACATACAGATCAACTAATTGATTCTATCACAGGACATGAACTTTTGAGTGTTTTAGATGTATACTCAGGATATAATCAAATAAAACTGGACCCTCTAGATGAAGAAAACGTTCGTTTATCACAGACAGGGGGACTTATTGTTATAAAGTCATGCCATTTGGCTTGAAAAATACCGGAGCCACATATCAAAGATTGGTGACTAAAATATTTCAAGAACATTTGAGAAAAACAATGGAAGTCTACATTGACGATATGCTAATCAAATCATCACAGGCGGGAGATCATTTTCAACACTTGTCCGACACTTTTGAGATTCTCCGCAAATATAATATGAAGCTAAATCAGAAAAAATATTCTTTTGGCGTGGCTTCAGGTAAGTTTTTAGGATTTCTTGTTTCTAACAGGGGTATTGAAGTGAATCCTTCACAAATCAAAGCTATCGAAGAAATACTAGATATACTCACTAGCAAAAAAGAAGTGCAGAGATTAATAGGCATGCTAGTAGCCCTGGGGAGGTTTATATCAAAATCGTCAGAGACGAGTTTTAAATTTTTTTCAGTATTGTAAAAACAGAATTAGTTTGAATGGACTGATGAGTGCCAACAAACCCTCAAAGACCTAAAGTCGTATCTATCAAATTCGCCTTTGGTAGCCAAACCCAAAAACGGTGAAAGGCTTCTCATTTATCTCGTTGTGTCAAAAGTGGCGGTAAATGCGGTATTGGTCCGAGAGGATAAAGGTAAACAATACCCAATTTATTATGTTAGTACATCTTTATTAGATGCTGAGACACGGTATCCATACTTGGAAAAGTTTGCTTTAGCATTAAGTATGGCATCTAGGAAGTTAAGACCTTATTTTTAATGTCATCCTATTTCTGTGATAATTGCTTTCCCCCCTGAGGAATATACTGCATAAACATGAATTATTAAGTACAATAGCAAAATGGGCAATAGAACTCAGTCATTATGATATCATATATTAGTTTATAACTGCAATAAAATCGCAGGTTTTAGCAGATTTTGTAGCGGATTTTAGCACGAATTTAGTTCCGGAAGCAGAAAAGGAACTACAGGTGTTTACCGGAGCTAATCCGGGGACTTGGATCCTATTTACCGATGGTTCTTCAAAAGTTAAAGGAGCAGGTTTAGGAATTATTCTAATTCCACCTTCAGGGGAAGTCATAAGACAAGTAATAAAATGTTATCCAATTACTAACAATGAGGCAGAGTACGAAGCTGTGATTGCAGGTTTGGAATTGGCACGAGAACATGGTATAGAATAAATTGAGATCAAAAGTTACTCGCAGTTGGTGGTTAACCAGATGCAGGGGACTTACGTGGCAAGAGAAACGCGAATGCATCAATACCTGGAAAAGGTACGAGAATTGCTTAGACAATTTCAGATATGGAAGGCCGTGCAAATACCCAGGGAAGAGAATGCAGAAGCAGATGTGTTGGCAAAAATTGCACCTGTCGTAGATGTAACAAATGTAGAAAATGCTATAGTGATACATTTGCTTCATTCGGCACTCGACCAAGACAAGAGTGAGGTAAATTTTAATAATCTAACTTAGGATTAGAGAAACGAATTTGTGAACTTTTTGCAGTATGGTATCTTGCCCTAGGACAAGGAGAAGTCACAACTGCTTTGACAAAAAGCCGCTTGGTATTGCTTAATTCGCAAAAATTTATATCGAAAGAAGTTTGACGGACCTTTAGCACGGTGCCTCGGTTCGTCACAAACGGATTATGTGATGAGAGAAGTACATGAGATATGTAAACCAAGTATGATATACAAACATGCTACTGAGTAAGAAAATAAGGAGGAGATGCGAGTAAATTTGGAGTTATTAGAAGAAAGGAGAGAAGCAACATTAATTCGAATGGCAGCTCAAAAATAGATGATTGAACAATATTACAACAGGAAGGCTAATTTGAGATACTTCAAGATTGGGAACTTCGTTTTCAAAAAGGTGTTCCGGTCAACAAAAAGGTCCAATGCAGGAAAGTTGAGCCCAAATTGGGAAGGCGCGTATAGAGTTCGAGGCATCGCCGGAAAAAGGGGAATACAAGTTGGAAACCATGGATGGCAAGATGCTATAATCAAACTGAAATGTAGTTCATTTGAAGAAGTATTACTTCTAGACGAGGAAAGTACCCATGGTCAAGTATCACGCAAGTTCAATTTTATTTTGTCCTTTTGATTTTTACTAACCATTTTAGATGATAGGCAAAAAGCTAGCCCATACCAAATGATGATATTAAACCCGAAAGTCACGCGAAATACTGAATTATTTCCGGTCTAGGTTGCAACCTTTCTGATGGAAAAAGGATTATGTAGTCATCATCTAAATAATTATCTCCGAGTCCCGTTCGTATTTTCCTTTTCAGGAAATGGACCAAAATAAAGGAGTGAACCAATGTTCGAGATTTCATACTTCAAAGCTCCAACACTAGGGGGACTATGCATATAGAAGGAAGCAAAAAAATAAGGAGGCATAGTTCAGCATTCAGCCTGAATCAAAAACCTTAAAGAAACCTTGAAAATCTTTCAAAGGAGTTTGAACTCGCGAAAAGGATGCAAGATATTCCATATTCCCACGAGTTTTAGGTTAAGGCCAAGAATTTAGTTACGGGAGAATAGACCCGAATTTATATTTGTAAATCTATGCAAATTCAACTGTTATGAATGTGTTGTATGAACAACTATGAGAATGATGTACGAAATCTATTTGAAAGTTCAAAACATAAAACTTCTTCAAATTATTTCTCTTTTCATGTCTAGTTCATGTTTCGTATACTTGCACCAATATGAAGATGAGACGTCATCTTCATCAGTGTCGTTAACATAAAAGGCTCCTCTTTTATAAAAATTCGTATTTATCAAAGTCACAGACTGTCAAGGCATTTTTAATTGCAAGAAAAAGCTCAAATATTAAAAAGGCAAAGAGTGTAATATGCGGCAAAAGCAGCCGAAACATTTATATATTAACCTTGATTAACTCGTGTGATAATTTGTCATCAAACCCCAAGAAGACAGGGGTAGCCAAAAACAAATCTTCCAGAAAGAGTTTAAATTAATGGAAAAGCATCATAAGGGAAAGACAACGAAAAAGTAAGGGAAAGGTAAAAGCTAAGGAGCATCATCGACGGGAGAAGAAGGATCAACTTTGGAAGAAGAGGCTTGAACATCAGCTCCGCCAGGAGCAAGTCCATCTCCATCACTTTTGGAACCTTCGTTTTCGGGTGATGAAAAGCTTTGACGTTGCTGAGTTTTATCAATTGCTTCTTTAGTGCTAGCAATCTCAGCTGTAAGGTCAAAACCCTCCTGGTTGGCTTCAATTAAAGTCTCGAGGCGAGTGTTCGGCAAAGCCCAGCTAATATCCAACGATGACTTATCCTCGAGGGCCTCGTAATCCTTTTCCCATTGACCAATCTCTAACTCTCAGCTCTTTTTTTTCTGCTTCTGAGGCTTCATAAGTTGTCTTCAACGGGGCAAGAGAACTTTTCAAGAACTGAATTTTGTCTGCAGAGGTACGGAGATCTTCCTGAGCTTGGGTAAGTGTCTGAACCAATTCACTCACGTAAACCTCTTTTTGATAAATGATTTCTTTCAAACCTCTTATCTCTTCAGTAACCTTGGAGGGTTGTTCAATAAAAGAGGATTCCAGTCTATCCTTATCCTTCCCGACCTGACTAAAAGAAGCTTTTTCAATCACTAACTCAACGAAAACCATCCTCATTTGTTGCTCCAAAGCTTTCTTCTCTTATACAAGAACTTTCTTTTCCAGTTGAAGACTTTCGAATTGTTCTTTCTAGTTGTCAGCCTCGGTACGCAATTCAACAATTTGCTAGTCAGTCTAAGAAACTCTTTTCATAAGCTTTGTGCCAATCAAATTAATCTACAAAAAAGGTAGGGGAGGAGGAAGAGTTACGAATGAGGAAAAAGAAGGAAGGAAGTGTAATTAAACTTATACCTTGAAAGAAGAATGAACAATGTCATTTATTAAAGTCAGTGAGCTATGGCTTTCTAACTTCTTCTTCTCCACGGGGCCTAGTAGTGACTTCAACCACATATCAGCTTGACAAGATTTTCTCGATAAATTCCCGCCTTCAGGGACCTCAATTATAACTCTTTTCATCTCCCTTTCTACTGCTAGAAGGTTCAGCTTTTACATGAGAAGCAACTACGGGAGTAACAACTGGAGTAACGCCAGGCAAATACAC